>OMNN01031123.1:0-11886 GCA_900302755.1 Chromis chromis | reverse complement strand
TAAGTTGAGGACACATGATCTAAACACCAGGTTTAAAAACATCAAAATTCCCTCCTTTCCTGTATGGAAATATCCAGACTTTGTAGTACATTTTTTTGACTATATCCAAGTGCAAAAATATAATGTTTATTATTAATAAGAATAGGACGCAGGCCGGCGTTTAGCTCACTGAGTTAAGGTGATACCAAATGGGCTCAGTCACTTAGCAGCGGTCATGAGTTCCAGTCCGGCTCAAGACCCTTTGCTGCATGTCACTCTCCTCTCTACCCCCACTTTCACTCCGTTTCTCTACTAATAAAAGGAAAAACTCTCCCCCAAAAAATACATTAAAATAAAAATTAAAAGAATAGGACACTTAGTCAGTTCCCTTTTTTGATTATATTTATCCTAATATCGAAATGACTAAAATCAAATGTCATACTTTTCCAAAACGCACAGGAACCCTGTTATTAGATTGTGTTCAAATCTTTTCATAGCACACAATATGATTTTTTTGCCGACACCAGTGACTCAACACGGTCCAGTTAGTTGTCTCCCCTGTATTTTATTCATAATCAGCTCAACACACACTGTGCATTGCTGCCTTTAGCATTTCAAAGCTGAACCCACAACTCTCTTTTCAACTTTTAAACATACTTTATTACACTCCATTTCAACATAAATACCTAATCTGACCTGCAGACTGATGGAAGTTTCTACTCACTTGGTGTCAGAGACGGCGTTACAGGTGTACCTGCTTCTTTAGCGAACGGATTCACACCTGCAGTATGACAGACACGAAGAAAACCTGTTAGCTGTTATCATCGACATCTTGTGCAACAAGGAAGAACGACGATGTAAAACTGACATTTTTTAGTTTCTGCCGTCTCCTCTGCCTCCATCTCCTGTCCGTCCTCCTCCTCTCCCAGCTCCTCTCCTCCTTGTTCCTCCTCCTCTTCCTGATTATATCTGCTGCTGTATCGTGCTCCTGCGACCTCAGTCTGGTCGTACCTGAACAAACACAGTAAAATGTACTCAAAACACAAGTTTACAAAGAGGAAAAAACTCAGTGTTCTCCAGTTCCTTCTTCTCCTCTGGAAATGTGTGGTCCTCCAGCTAAGAAGTTTTACTGATGTTACTAGATTTTTTTTAAATTGATTGCAGTTTTAATGCAGGACAGTTTGAGTCTTTTCGAGACGCTGACTCCAGTGTGTTGCTTTGTTTTGTTGTTCTTTTTACGTCATTGCAAACTTTTAAGAGACTGTTGCAAAAACACTGATTTACTCCAACCATAACAGAGACAGAAGCGTTTTGATGTTACCCAGAGGTCCGTCTATAGCTGGAATACTCCGGCTCCTCCTCCTGCTCTTCTTCCTGGATCTGGTTTGCCTTTTCCAGGGCGATCTCGCTGAGCCGCTGGGCGAGAACCATCCGTCTGGACCGGGAGGCGTATTTAATGGCCAGAGTCGCCGCGTTCTGAGTCATGAGCTCGGCCAGCTCCACACAGCGAAACTCTCTCTCCAGCTTACAGGACAACTGGAGGAAAACGTGAGACATATTTACATTTATTAGGAGTCTGAGGAAGCAGAAAACACATCATTCTTCTAAACCAGTGGTGATAATATCCACCAAGTATTGATACTCACTGCAAACATCTTCATGAGCAGCTCCTGTTGCTCCTTCTGGGACTGATTCTGTCCGTCCTCGTTGATCTCGTAGCCGCTGGAGGACAGGAAGCTGTAGTGGTTGTGGAAGAGGACTGAACGCCAGAACTGCTCCTGGAGGTGGACAGATGATGACAGGCTGGATGCTAACTGAATATTTCAAGCTCACATTTCAGAAGAAGCAGGTAACCGTGAATCCTCCCCCTTGCATTAGTTTAATTCAGCACAAGGCTGAATATATGCATCTGAGAGAGCCTGAAAATGAGCTTCTCTGAACTTATGAGTCATCAGTTCACAAAGAAAATACAACAGAGAGTTTTTACACAGCTGCATTGCACAAAAATGTTATAATAATTGTGCTTCTCCTTTGCTAAAAATGTACAAAGATGTTTCTGGAATCATAAAATTCAAATTAAATGAATAAAATCAGTTGTAGAAAGTGGTTGGATCTCGGGCGCCCTGATAGCCTAGCGGTTATGTCATGTAACCCACGTGCAGAGGCATAGCGGCTGTGCCTGGTTCGAGTCCGACCTACTCTCTCCAGTTTCTAACTCTATCCACTGTCCTCTCTAATAAAGGCATAAAAAGGCCAAAAATAAATCTTGTGGTTGGATCACTGTTCTACGTTTCCTACATCTAACATCAGGCTTCATTTTTTTTTGATGAAATCTTGAACTATTCTGAAAAAAAGCAGACAAAGACTATCAATATTTAATCTATTCTGTCTCCACTACAACTTCAAAATATCTAAGAAGACTCTGCTGATGCGTTTTTTTAAGAAAGTAATTCAGTTGGTTTACCTCCATCTGTCCCTTTTCTGTGCTGGTCTGACACAGCGGCAGTTTGAAGGGCAGGATGGCCACAGCAGGTCTGGGCAGGGTGGGAGGAAACCTGGAGCCTTTACAGGGAATACACCTGACAGGACGAGAACAGACATCAGAATACAAGACACAACGATTAACCTGCAACAGATTCCTCCAGAGATCAGGATCATATTAACGGATAAGAGGCTAATTAAACTGATAAAAACACGATTCATTGAGATTAAATATGTTTGTGAAAGAGAAACTTCCTGATGCATTCAGGCGTTTTTGGTAAAACTCAACCATCAGAAGAATCAGCTTCCAAACAAAAAATTAATTTATGCAAAAAAATAAAAACAAAACAAAAAAACACAACCTCATTCACGCATATCTTTCCCCAGCAACTTGCTTTCTGTGCGTCCGAGTTTGGTTTTAAAAGAACTAAAAAGCAAATGTTACCTTTTCAGTAGGGGTGGGACAAAATATTGATACAGTGATATATCATCGTCCCTCCTTGTGCGATATGAGTATCGATACGCTGGCGCCAAATATGGATCCTTTAATTAATATAATAAGGTAGGGCTGGGCGATAAATCAAATTAATTCGATTAATTCATGTTTTTAAAAGTCCACGATTTGAAAATCTGCTAAACCGTAAAATGTCGAATGCAAAATTTACTATTCGAATACCACCACAGTGAACGAATGGGTCCAGCCCTAGTATTTTGCACAAGATATTTTTGAATAAATCAAAACTATTTAAAAATACATGCATGTAGTTTTTAATACTTCCATTAAAATCGATTAAAATCGTAATCGTCCAAGATGACTAAAAAAAATCGAGATTTTATTTTTTAGCCATATCGCCCAGCCCTATAATAAGGCGCTCTAAACCCTGCCAGCTGCCATTTCCCCAGCGTCACTACTTAATGACTCCACACGGTGGCGTTTATCACATGAATGAAGGAGACTTGAGCGGAAATGAATGGAGGACAGCAACGCTACCGTAAGAGACGCCCCATCCACGTTTAAGTCCAAAGTGTGGACCCATTTGGGGCTTTGGCAACATGGAGGGAACAAGCTGGACAAAGACTATGCCATGTGCAAGAACTGCCTCGCTAAAGTAAAGAACACAGGCAACACCACCAACATGCAAACCCACCTGCAACGCCACCATCCTGAACTCCTCGCAGAGGAAGCGAAATGATTCAAATTGTATCATTAATCATTCTACTCAAACTGCAGTAAATAAATACTAAATATAACCTTTTTACAGGCATTTTATATTTTTAAGTTATAGCTATCGTGATGTATCGTTATGTGATTTTCTTGCAATATATCGATTATCGCTGTATCGTGATAGTATCGGTATTGTGAGCCATGTAAGGCGTAACGTATCACGAGGTACCCTGTGATTCCCACCCCTACTTTGGAGTAACTTAAGTTTCTGCAAGTTGACTCTTGCAGCATAAAAGACAAAAACAAGCAGCTCCCCTAAAGACTATTTTCTTGGTAACTGTAGTTTTTATACCCCTGTATGTCTTTATTTTCTGCCATACTTTTATATTAACATACTTCTAATCTTTATGCAACACTGTATCCAAAACCATTATTTCTCCACAAATCTAACCCTAACCCTATGTTAAAGCTGCACCTGGATGAAATCTGAAAACATCAAAAGGAAAATGTAAAAAACACAGTTTAATATAAATTAGCTGCTTATAGTGATGCGAGACGTGTCTGCAGTACAACAAGAGTCGAATATAGAGATCTCAGGTGTTGTCAGGTTTGGAGTTTCAGTCTGAAGAGTCTCTTTGGTCCAGATGCCTTAGTCTCAACCTTTAGAAAGTTGTTTGGATTTAAGAAATGTAGGACTTCGAGTTTGCATGGTATTGAAAATCATGTATCAATAGGAAAAGACTCTGTGTTTAATGTCTTGTTCTAAATAGGCGGTGATGTCTCTCCCTGATTTCAATGACGAACGGTTATTTTCTAGATTGTACACAGTTTTGGAACACCATGCAGCAGAAGGTTCACCTGAGCTGCTGAGGATTCTCGTGAACTCCGACCACCCAGTAGTGATCCGATTTGCTCTTGCAGGTGTCTCTGGTGTTACAAACTGGCGTCCAGGTGTTTCCCAGAGAGCGGTTCAGCATCCGAACAACCCCGTCTGAGTCCACGTAGCACGGAGTCCCTGAAGAACACAAAACTGGCTGTCATGTTACAAATCCTAAAGAGAAGTATTAAAGAAATGCTGTGTCTGGTGAGTCAAGTCATCAGATTTTTAGAACAATTTCTGCTTGACTGTCTCTGATTTGCCTGAAATATGGTTATTTATAAAGATATTTGTAAAACTTTGCATCGATATATCAAATACTTTGCCAGTCAACCCACTTTCAGCACTTTTTTTTTGGCACATTGAGATTTAGGTTTACTTTTGAAGCACAATATCTCAGGAACTATTAAAGATAAAAGTTGAAAGCTTTCACTGTTATTTCTCATTGTGTCATTGATTTATAATCTGCAATATTGGACAAGTAGATCAAATAATCTCTAAATTATACGGGAGCCAAAATATGAAAAACATTTATTTAAAGCAATGAAAAGTTCCATCTTTGAGCACATATTAACAAAACAAATGACAATGCAGAAGTCAGGTAGTGATAGTTTCTGATCCATGTAGTTGAAAATTCCAGGCTTTTATCTTTAATAGTTCCTGAGATACTGTCATCCAAATATAGCCTCAGATTTCATTTTATTTTGAAAAGTATTTGATAAATCAAGCTAAAATATCAGAGATACCATTTTAAATATCCAAAGTTTATGATGAAAAAACTTTCAAGCAAATCAGAGATAGCTGAGCAGAAGGTCCCTCATCATTTTTTGTAATTTTATTTGTCTAAACACAGTCAGAAGAATGTTTCCAAGAATATACAGGGATATATAACTTGTTGACAGACTGACCCTCTGCAGTAAATCCGAGCCAGGACAGGTGGGATTTGTGAGACAGTGGAAGAGGCTCTCCGTTGATCAGCTGCCTCTTCCTTCGACTGAACTGCAGCAGCTGGACGCCCAGAGCCTGTTCGCCGTCGAAACCTGTAGCTGATGACGGAAATAAAACACAGGCATCAGATCAAGGCTTCAAAAAGCTGGAAGGTGACCTTGTGAAGAAACCTGCTGTGTGCGACGGATGCTTCAATATGGCTTCTGCTCATTTCCAAACTGTAAAAAAAGGACTGTAATTTTACACTATTTTCTACAAACAGTTTAAAGCGTGCTTAAAATTTTAATTCCCCCTTTTCTCCGTCAGGTAACAACTCCACTGGTTTGTTTGCAGAACCTTGAAACTTGCTTCGGATTAACAGTTGACCGATGTGAACACTGTGCCTTTAAAAACAAAATGAAAAGAGCAAACTAACATAAAATAGAGCAGGCAAGATTTGACATATTATTCAATTCAGGCATGATTTAAGTCCATTTAACCCTTTAAGACCTGAGCCTCAAAATGTCCACCTGGTCCTGTGAGTGCTTGTGCCCATTTTTTCAGAAGAAACTTTCAATATCTGGCAGTTATTTACGATTCACTGCCTATTATAGGAGTTACGGTAATTTTACGGTAATTTCACCCTGCGGATTCCTGGGGGGACACGAATGAAATTACCGTAATGACACCATATTGGCTATAAAGCGCAACGCCTCAGCTTTCAGAAACTGTTAGATTTTTTTCCGATAGCACAAAAGGTGACATATTTACAGTATTCCAAAGTGTGCTTCCCCAAATGTGTCGCCGATGACGCACTAGGACTTAAAAGGTTAAATGATCCAACAGCAACGTTTCACTGAGAAAAGTTGATCTGAATCTGTAGTGAATCTACACGTGCACACCGGATGCATGCATTTATGCTCCAAATCAAAGCAAACGATTCTGCTACCCGCTGCATATTCTGAAATAAATATTCAGTAAGTGTTGTGACATCAGTCTCGATTATTACTGGATATGGAAAAAAAATCTAAACCTCATTTTCCTTCTGTCTATACAGCCGATAGTGGCATTAAAACTAAAATATAAAAGGATGTAGTACATAAGTGTAACTCAATATTCAAAACGTGCATGTGTCTGCACCAAAAGACTCTTATTTTGAAAAATCTCTCATTGTGCCCTAATTTTGTATTTTCCATCACATAAATGAAGGCATTTCCACAACAAATTGGTGCAGAAGAATCACCAAAATGCAGAAAATGAAGTGTTTGATGCCCAAAATGTCCTGTTGGAGGACCCCTAATTAATGTCATCATCCGTAGATTAGCCTTCCAATCAGAAACTCAGCAGTCCTACAGTGTAAATATCACATGAAGGTGTATATAGGTGCGTCTAACCTCGATGGTAGACGATGAGCAGCTGCTCTCCGTGTCCAGACATGCACACCACCGGCCCCGGCAGGCTGAAGATTTCTCTCTGGACTCCTCCGATGGAAAACATCCTGAGCATCAGTGTGTTGGTGGCGACGGCCGCCCAGCCCTGACCCAGACACAGAGCCTTCACGTCCTCGCCCTGCGGAAGGTCCACCATCCACTCCTTGTTGGTGTCCCAGGATGAGAAGTGGAGGCACTGCAGCTTACTGGAAGGAGAGAGGAGCAGATTTAAAGATTCACAGAACAAATCCATTTAAATAAACACAATATATCAGCAGGAGGTTTACCTGGCGAGCTCGTCGGTGCTGGGGCAGGCCAGCAGCACGGCCTCCTGGGAAAGATTGGCCATGGTGTGACCCAGAGAGTTGGTGAGGTGCATGGCGTGGTGCACGGCCGAGTCGTGAAACTCCACGTCGATGGCGTTGTCCTGCTCATCGTTGTAGCCTCTAACGATCCCCACAGAGTTCCACATCTGAGGGAGAGTCTGAGTGTTAACAAAACTGTGACTGAAACCAGTTTAATCAAAGAGTGAGACCATGAACTCGTCCTACCATGAAGCGATGTGTGAGATGAGCAGGGGTGGATCCAGGCTGGAAGGCTCTCTGAGGAGGAGTCGGCATCGGTCCTTCGTAGACGGGACGAAGGGGAACCAGCGGAGCGACTGCAGGCTCCACAGTGCTGCCGGCGTCGTCATCGTCCCCGAATTTATCCTGACCGAGCCTCAGCGACCCCGTGTCTGAATGAAGAAACAGAAATACAGAATTACTTCAAGTTTTTGCAGATGTTCAGTTCAACTATTATCCATCCTTATACACCTGAACTGTGAAAACACTTAAACACATTTATCTGCAACAGAGCTGAGAAACCCAACTCCTGTGAAGAAAATTAAAAAGTGGAAATTAGCAACGAGCTACTGAACATCTCTTCTTCTTCTTATGTGGTTATTATAATCCAAAAAAACCCAAAACTGTGCACTTCTCGAGCACTGTCTGTCAGCATTGTGCCCAATCAGGACCTAAAGCAACTTTTCGCCTTCTATCTAGATCTTTGCTTGTGTTGTTCTTTTCTCAGATGTACGTCGCTTTGGAGAAAAGCGTCTGCTAAATGAAATTGTAACATTGTGAATTATAACATCCAACATACAAACATACATGGCTCATTCCATCCTCAAATCATCAAATCTCTATCACCATTTCTTCTCTACATCTCTGATTTGCTTGAAAATTTTAAAGCATAAAATATGAATATTTATACAGATTTTGGAGAAACCAAACAAAGCGGAGTCAGAAAAAGAAAGATTACATTATCCATCATGTCATACCTGTACATATCGATGCGGGAATTCATTGTGCCATAAATAACATGTTCATTTCCTTGGTAAAGTTATCGTCTATTATTAAAATAAATATGTTTTTTAGTTATATTTTGAAAACCACTTTGAAACTCCAGAACTCTGTGAGAGCAACACTATGCGCAGCGATCAGACGTTGATGTGTAATGGACAAGGTGAGATGCTGAACACATGGTAGACACGGGAGACGGAGCGTCCAGGATACAGAACACAGAGCTCTGGTTGGTCTATACAATTTAAAAAGCTGCAATGTAGTGAGACCGCGAAAAGCGAACCGCGATATGGCGACTGTATTTCAGTTTTTGTGGTACGACTTGTCATGAAAGTTCAGCAAAAATTACTTTTTAAAAATGTTTGTAACAAAGAATTTCATATTAAAAAGTATCGTATATGTTTTGGTTTGTATTATTGTGACATGCGGCTACATGTGGTTCAGTATCACTAGTTGACTTTGTGTTCATCTGTGCTCAAAAATGAGACTTTTCATGACGGCTTTATTGTTTTTCTGAAACTTAACTCGTCCTTTATCAGAGATTATTTGATCTACTTGTCCAATATTGCAGATTCTGAATCAATTAATTGATGAGAATTGAATGTGAAGATTTCAGGCTTTTATCTTTAATAGTTCCTGAGATGTTGTCCTTCAAACACAGCTTCAAGTTTCAATGTGCAAAAAATGTGGGGGTCGATAAGCAATTAAAAACAACTCAGAAAGTAGTGACATTAATCTAAAATGTTACAGATACCATTTTAAATATCCAGTTTATGATTTTAAAAAATAGTTTCAAGCAAATCAGAGACGGATGAATGATCTGAGATGGAATAACCCATGTAAAGCAAACTCAGTTATGCTTGTGTACAGAGGAAACTGGCAACCAGCAACCACATTTTCAAGATTGTTGTTCTGAGATTCATGAACCAAAGTGGAGTTCTAGTGATAGAAAATAAACCAACAGAAAATGTAATTACTACTTTGACATTCTGTGAATCACTGAAGTCAGTTAACAAGCAGAAGTATTAAACATCCTCCATCTTTCACCCACCGAGTGAGTTCTCATCATCCAGGATAGCCCCTCTGTTCCTCACCCGACCCGTCGCTGGCATCAGGAAATCATCGTCATCGTCGTCGTCGTCCGCAGCAACCGGCTTCTTAACCGGTGAGTTTGAGTCACCTTCATCCATCAGTCTGTCATCATCATCGTCAAACAGGTCGTCATAGTCTTTCGCTGGCTTTTTAACCGGCACCTGCTGAAAGTCCAGCAACATGAATTTAACAGCTTGATGTTAAAAGCAGGAAAAAAACTGTGAAAATTAGAAGCTGTGGGTGTTTTTCTATGGATCTGCAGGAATCTGAACCATGAAGCAGGTTCAACTTGTGTGATCCTGGATCACAAAGCTGGTTATTAACAGGGTCTTAACTTTCTCTTAAGTCCAAGAATTAGAGGTCAGTTGGTGTTTTAAGAAAGGGGGCAGACGTGCATTACAGTTTGCAATTTGCTATTTTCATGATTAGGGGTGGGAAAAAATATCGACACAGCGATATACCATTGTCTCTCCTCGTGCGATATGATTATCGATACGCTGGTGCCAAATATGGATACTTTATTTGATATAATAAGGCGCTCTAAACCCTGCCAGATTCCCCTGCCAGCTGCCATTTCCCCAGCGTCACTACTTAATGACTCCACACGGTGGTGTTTATCACATGAATGAAGGAGACTTGAGGGAAATGAAGAAGAGTTTGTACAGGTATAATGGAGGACAGCAACGCTACTGTAAGAGACGCCCCATCCACGTTTAAAGTGTGGACCCATTTTTGTTCAGTGGTTCATCCAAATTAGTGTCAAATCCAGTGAAAGTGACACCAAATTGCAGTAAATAAATAAATACTGAACTTAACCTTTTTACGGGCATTTTGTATTTTTCAGTTATAGATATGGTGCTGTATCGTTATGTGATTGTCTTGCCATATATCGATTATCGCTGTATCGTGTCATAGTATCGGTATTGTGAGCCATGTATGGCGTATCGTATCATAAGGTACCCTGTGATTCTCACCCCTATTCATGATGCAGAAAAAACCCTGAGTCAAGCCCAAAAACTGCTGGATAAACCTCTAACAGATTAGATTCTACTATATGTGTCATCTATTTCTTTTTTTTCAGTTTTTATTTTTTATCAATATTGTTATTTTTATTGTCTATTTGACTTTTTTTTAAACTATATTTCATTGTTAGTGTTATTCTCTTTTACCCTTAAGTTATTTACCAATTTACATATTTATTTTATTGATTTATTCTTCCTACTAATACTATTATTTTTAGCCTTGTGTTTTTTGTTTTACGCTCTTTTTTAAAATATTATTATTCCACTTGCTCGTTCCCTTACTTGGATGTGGCATTTTATTATTTTATCTTGTGTTGCTGCATTGATTCATTTTGAAAATCTTTTACCATGTTTGAAGTGACCAGCCTTCTGTTGTTCAATGGTCTTCCTGAGTATCTTCCTTTTATTTCTTGCCCTGTCTGTAAAATGCTTTGTAAACTGTTTTTAAAATGTGCTACATGAATAAAGTCGTTATTATCGTTATCATCATTATTGTTGTCAATGCACAGACTACAAGTACTAAGACAACAAAATGCAGTTTAGCATCTAACCAGAAGTCCATAGGCAGCAGTACAGTGCATTATTTACAGTATAGCATATAGGTATTTGTTCATTCAGCTTATACTGTAACATACTGTATACACCTATATACCAGAGTGCTATAAACACACTAATATATGATTATATAGATGTGAATACAACATGAAATAGAAAATTAAACCTACAGGTAGAGATAAATACTGGTCTGAGCTCACTTCATGGTACAGGCTCCTGGATGAATTTGAAAGGAGCAGGTTTTACAGAATGTGGTGAAGAATCTCTGCATGATTTGACTGAAGAGAAGAAGTGCAGTTGTTAATCTAAGCGGTACCTTGTTGGTGTCGGCTGTGGAGGAGCTCAGTCCGTCCAGCAGACCCAGACAGCCCTCGGTGTCGGTGTAGGCGATCTGGCTGCCTGAAGGGTTCCAGGACAAACTGCAAACCGTGAAGCCTTTTTCATGTTTCTGTCTGCGGAGACCAAACAGATTGTAGTGAACACCAGTGCCTCCGCTAATCATTGTTACCATTACAGGAACATTTTGGGAATTGTTTTAATTATTGCAGAGAACGTGATGAGAAACAGCTCAGAGAATCCTCCTGCTTTATTCATTAATGAGCACTTTATATACGGTTTGTTAAAAACGGGAATGCTACAGTTGTTGGAGTTTTACAGGAAGGTATGTGTCAGAATATTTGGTTCCCACAGTCGAACTATTCCTTTTTAGCATTCTGGTACTCAAACAACAAAGACAAGCCACGTATTAAAATCATATTGCTTGTAAACACTTCAGAATTTATTAATAATGATAGTATATGCCTGTCATTTAGATTTGATTTCACAATTTGTACTAATTTTTTGGCTAATATTTCTCATTATTTATATTTCTCAACACAATAATCACTATAATAAAATGTTAGTTTTTTTTAAAGGGAAATTAGTAATAACTTTACTCTGATTTGTCTATTTACAATAGAAATAATGGTAGCTTAAATCAATAATTATAAACACACAAATATGCCTGTCATTTAGA
>OMNN01031120.1:0-10205 GCA_900302755.1 Chromis chromis | reverse complement strand
GGATAATGTTTACTGGGGTGTCTAAGTCTTGTGAACACGGATGCTAAAATCCAAGGTTTTCCAGCAGAACACCACATAGTACCAATATGATCAATGTTATTCACTTCACCTGTCAGTGGTCATAATGTTGTGGCTGATCGGTGTATATAAAAATTATACTTTGTAGTGTAGAGTTGCTGATGGGTCTTTTTGTTATCTAATCTATCTGCTGTGACTGTAGACACAAGCAAATAGGCATATTTTCCAACATGTTGAGCTACTCCTTCAAATATACAAAGCCTGTGGCGTTTGTATTCAGTGGCTTTACTACTTGCTGTGAGTTAACTGGAAGAATATCAGACTCCAAACATCCCCTGACTTCCCTCTTCAGTTGTATCAAAATTTCTCCTCACACACATGGCCTTTAATGAATCTCCATAAACACACTGTTGTCTTTCACAAGCTCAAAAGATGTGAAAGGCATTAAACAGTTGGACACCAGAAGATGAGGCGCTATTAAAGCCTTGAACATTACGCGTGTAATCGCTCTCCTATGTCCTCCGTAAATTTCACTTCTTGAGAAGCTGCTGCTGACAATGTTAAATAGGCAACACAGACTCAGCAGTGAACTCTACCTGAAGCACTTTCCATCTGCTGTTGAGATGCTCCAGGGCGCGGGCATTCTCCATCGACAAATGGACATCGGAGATCGCCAGCTGGTGGGCCAGATCATTGATGTGCTTCATGCCCTCCTTCACCTGGGTCAGCTCCTCCTTAAATAACTGCAGCAGCAGGACAAGCAGAGGATCAGAGGAGGGTGGATGGGAGAGAGAGAAAAAAGAGCAGTGGAAAAACGAGAGGGAGAAAACAGCTACAAAACATAATAAATATAAAATAATGTCAGACACAGATGGAGTGAGAGGGCAGTTCAGAAATATCCCTTCTGGACCAACTCCTCTCTAATTAAATAACTCAGAAATACCAACTGGAGCTTGATCCGTTGCAGCTTTCAAATGTTTTAGAAACTATTTGGCGGCAACCATGTTTTAACATTCCTACAATCAAAGAGAAGGAATGCATAATGATACTGAACTAGCAACAGTCTCTGTTCATAGCAGATTATCTGTGTAAATAATGAGGCAAAACGGAATTTATAACCACAGGATTGTGGAGTGTGTGAGCTGTTTATGTGCGCATATGTTTGTCCATTTACTGAAGCCAGTGTCCCGGTCATTTCCCACAGCACAGTGTTTGCATTTGTTATGTTGTGTGTGAGCTTTTACAAACTTCACAGTGCCAAATCTAAGCTGAACTCAATTTACATCTAAAAGTGATTAATAAAGACACCAAAAATAAAGAAGACATGATTCTAACAACTAAGTTTTCACCCTCATAATTATTGATGTCTTCATTTAACAGTACAGAGTACAAACATGACAAGAATAAAATATTAAAGATTGGAAATGAATGTTATGAGTAGCAATCAACAAAAAAAAAAGCTGTGAAGTCCAAGAAACTGAGCCCAGGAACAGCCTGCAGACGTGTGTCTTTTGGGAGTTACTTCTCTGCATATCTCTCTAATGGAGTCATTTCTCCAGCACATTAAAACAGTGTTCAAATACAAATGTTGCTAAAAATCAAATTAAGCCTTCATGTTCACCATGATGGATGATCCACTGCAGCTTGGGCTATTTATAACCCCGAGGAGGCTCTTCTTCACACTGTAAAGATGTGAAACTCACCAAGTGGCTTCTAATGATGATCTTAAGAGGGTCAGTAAAAAGCTACTGGACTTATATTTTAGGTTCTAAAAGAGGGAAATGGTACATTATTTGCACTTATATAGCACCTTTCTACCTTAGTGCTACTCAAAGGGCTTTACAATGTTTCCCATTCACACACCAATGTTGATAGAGCTGCCATGCAAGATGCCTGCCAGCCATTGGAGCAGCTTCTGGTTCAGCGTCTTGCCCTTGAGGGGCCGGGTATCAAACTACCAACCTTGCGATTAGTGAACAACCTGCTCTACCACCTGAGCCACAGCCATGAAAAGTCCACTTGTTTTTTAGTGAAGCTCCCAGGATTACTATGACCTGGAAGACTTCTGTTGATGGCGGGGAATGAATCCATGTATGGTTCCTGTGTTGTGTAACATAAAAGACTCGCAGAAATGGAAAAACCCTTCTGTTATCGTAGGAGTGCATGCCTGCTTTGTCAATGCATGTGTCAATGCATACTGCACAAGAAACAAAAGTCAGTCAAGAGAAAAATAATATATTTTGATCATTTATAATTGTTTAAGTATTTTTGTTCAAGGTTCAGCTACAGTATACCTGCTTTTCCATGGAGACTTAAAGGGAGCTATGAGCTATCTCTATCTGTAATAATGTGCCAACACAAATAGACACATAACTACGCACGCTCATGCACCCAGGGGAAACCCGCTTCTTGCTGTGGGGCGAAAGCGCTAACCACCGCTCCACCGTGCTGCTCGTTTTTCAGTTACATATCATAGTAATGTATGTGGGCTGTTGATCAGACAAAGCGAGACATTTCAAGACGTCCTCTTGGGATTTTGGGATGCTATGACAGGCATTTATCTACCAATTAATGCATTTATAAATCATTTTGAGAATAACCCTTAGTAGCAGCTCTGTGTGTGTATACAAGAGTGCCTAATGTAGGTTTCTAATTGTGTCCTATGTTCATTCACGTGTCTGCTTTGGAATGCGCATGCATGTGTGTGCAAATGCAAGCGGTGAGGGAGTACAGATGAGGCCGGCTGACGGGCCTGCCCTAAAGACTGAGCTGAACATGTGCTGGCTGTGACAGGAGTCCAAACACTGACGTGATTATTGTGAAGTGCCCTCACTTCTAATGAATAGCGCCACACAATTACAGGCAGCGGCGGCGGCGGCAGCAGCCCGACACTCCATAATGACTAAACCAATGACCTGCCATTTGTTTAACTGCATCTATTCAACTGAGGATTGTAACCCCTGTCATCTCATCGTGTCATTTTGAAGTGCCATGTCCTTGTCATCCTCTGTTAGATCACAGCCCCTCCGACAGGGATACGCACACAGGCAACCAAAACAAACATTTTAAAGCAACACGGCCTGATACAGATCTCTCACTTATTCATGACTAACATATCATGGTTGTGTTTTTGTGAAGAAAAAAAAACGCCGGATGTCACTGTTTTGATGTTTGTTTACGACATGTCACAGTGTCATAATGTGTGTTTTTTTCAGGGATAGCTGGAGGCGATTTCCTCAGAGGAGACAATTAAGTTACTCCACAGGTAAAACCAATTTATATCAGGGTTTATGATAATGTGTCTGCATGTACAAGTGTGTGTGTGTATAAAGGAGATAAAGAGGAAAACCAGAGAAGAGAGAGTTTGTGCTGCAGTGCGGTTTGCTGTGTGAGAGTCTACCTTGGTGGCGTCTATGTGGTCCTGCAGAGAGTCGATGAAAAGGTCTCCGACAGGCTCCCAGGCGTCCCGCACCCCCTCCGCCTGCTCCAAGGCTCCTGCCAGCTCCTCCATCGCTGCTTGGATCTGAAGAAGACGCTCCAGTGTCCTCTCCATGTGTCTGGAGGATTTTGTTGAAAATGCAGTTCATTACAGTTAACTACCTGATCCATTCAAATTAGAACTTATTTGAGTTAGAGATTAAAAAAAAGAAAAATCAATCAAAACTCACAGAGCATGCAGTCAAACACGCCATTTATCCAAATTTACAGACTGTCATTTTAGTAGGGCTCTGTGCATAATTGTGCATTTCATTCCATCAGTTCAAAATGCCTTTTTCCCCTGAAAACAACTTAGTGAGCTCTGAACTCAGGATCCAAAACTTGATGAATGTGTTTTCCTAATTGTTTCTGTAATGGATTATAGTTGCCACATTTTGTAATCAAGTTATGGTAATTGTATTATGTGTAATATATTGCTGCATAACCCTGCTATGGATCAGCACACACATAGTCAGGAAAAGGAAAAAAACACTCTCGCACTGAAATTCACGTACATGTTGCTGTTGTATGGTCTTTATATTTCCAACAAGCATGCATACCTTTTTATGTCACATACTGTATATTCAAATAGAACTTTTCCCTCCTGTTACACACAGCCAGATTAGACTATAGACCAGCTCATCATCAAGCTCTGCAGAAGCCTGATAACGATCCTGATCATTTGAATCAGGTGTGTTGGAAGAGGGAAACACCCAAAACATGCAGGATAGAGGCACTCGAGGACCAGGAGTGCCCACCCCTGCTATAGACTGACTGTCAACAGCATTTACACAAAAGTAATAAATAAATTAAATCGACAATCCTTCAGCCCTCAACATAACTACCATACTGTTTATATTCAAGAATAAACCAGTTTTTCATTCCTGAACAAAGAAAAAGTAATTTGTTTCTTCTTTTAAGAATTTAAGCAGTGGGTTTTGGAGTGATTTTGTAACTGCATGGACTGTAAAATTTGCCTAATTCACTGCTGTCCTATAATTATAAACTTCAATAAAAAATTAATCACCAAAACTGGAGTTTCAAGGCTTCTTAGAGGACAGAAATGCTGCTACTCTGAACGGAGATTTGCCTGAAAATCTTCCACCAGTACTGACCTTGATTATAAATCTTACATTATCATTACCGCTTATAACTCTCTCCGTTCACAATAACCTCTAAAATCTCCTTGCACATTTGCAGTTTACAACAAGGGCCCAATGATAAGAAAGAGTACAGAAACCCAGAGGAGGAGGAAGAAGTAGTAAAACACTTTGCTGAATGGAAAGGATGAATATTAACCCATTCCTTCAACATCCTACTTACATTAATAAAGAGAGTATTATCAGTAAAATGTACTAATTACACAGAAAAATGGTCCATGCGAGTGACTTTTTATCACATTTGATCGTATTAAATTGTTAATACAGACGCATCAAAGTGTAAGCAGCTTTTAACTGCTGCATCTGATAAAGATGGAACCCCTCCAAAAGGTCACAAGATAAATCTGTGGATTTATGAGATGATTAATGGGGTTAGAAAGAAAAGAAAAAGAAAAGAAAAAGAAAGTTCTGCTATACAAGTTTGAAGGCTCTAATCTCTCTTTTATCCCCTGGGGGCTTCAATCAATTATTTAAACGGCAGTAAGTTCAGAGGGGAGATGTATCTTTGGTGGAACTTCTAACAGCTAGATATCTGAAATGTGACAATCTGTCAGATAAATGTAGTAGATTTTTCCTTGAAATGTAGCAGACTGGAAGTGTAAAGTTGCATGCTGTGGAAATACTAAAGTTCAGGTACCTCAAAATCGCAGTTAAATAGTAAAGTACCTAAGTAAATTTACCCTCTAGAAACCATACCACTGAATAAGATCTATACGATGGTTTAAAAGAAAGTGCCTGACCTATGGCGGTCCACACAGCGAGCTGTCAGCTTTTCCCACAGGTCACTGGCCACGTTCGCCTGCTTCCATACAGAGCGGCTCACATTCAAGATCCGCCGGCGAGGAGACACCTCTGCAGAAGGTGGAAGAGGTTAGACGGGGCCAGGCAGGGGTAAAAGCATGAAGGTGCAGAGGTGCAAGTAAAAGGAAAAGACAGCGAAATAACAGGGTGGAGAGAAGGGCATGGGGTTACAAGTCAGACAGGAGAAGAGCAATGATTTGAGAAGGATGGTTTAAAACTCAATGAAAAGAAACGGAGAAAGGAGAAGCAAAACAAGTTGGAGAACACAGTAAGGTAGTTTGCTACAGCTATTCCCCCGGTGAGCATCCAGAGGTGAGAGCCAAACATTACGATGAGGACGTGACGACGGAGAAACATACAAGCGTGTTGTATTATTGATCTGAGCAGATGGTACTGGAGTGCTGGTGAACTGGAGCTAATTGGTCCCGACCCGGACACTTTCCCTAAACTCAGCATGACACCGAAGGACGGATCACTGCTAATAACTACTAATGGAAGATTTCACCTGCATGGGTCCTACCAAATGAACTGTGTGGTGCAGTTGAGGGGGGTTTGTGAATATGACATTTTGGCTGGCGCAGCAGTTGGCACAGAGTATGGAGGGAGCAGACCTTTTCCATCAGTCAGGGTCTCCTCTGGCTCCTGGAAGGGGTGCTGAGCCAGAAAGGCCTGGGCAGACTCCAAGACGGAGTAGATAAACGGCCCGCGAGACTTGACATCCTCCATGAATGCCTGCGGGGGAGATGGAGAGGAGAGAATTAAAGAAATAAGCTCATTCTAAACTCAAGTGCTTAAAAGGATGTAGAGAAGGATGAGTCATGTAGGTTAGACTGAACCACTCCACAAATGAGACAACCTCCACCAAACACAGACTAATGATAATGGTGCAGTCCAGTGATAAAATAAACGAATAAACACTGTTTTCATTGTTAAATAATGTTTAATATTTCATTAAAAAAGGCAATTATTAGCTGCATGGTTCCAGCATCTCAAATGGAGGCTTTGCTGCTTTATTAATGCATGATGTTACTGTAAATTAAATATCTTTAGGTTTTCCACTGTCTTTACATCAGCTGCTGTATAGTACAGTCCCTGGACTCCGGGAGATTATGATAATCATTTTTCACTGTCAAACATTTAGACTAAACCCCGTTTCAGTTCATTGATAAAATAATCCACATGTTAATCAGGCTGTGGTCTCTGTGCATTAAAGCAGCTCTCATTAACTTTTAATATTAAACATTTCTGGGTTTATCAAAAGGAAACTGGCCTCAAAGAACAATATATTCATAATACAATCTGAATGCAAAGAATGCACCAAAAGCCCACAAAATCATCATCATTACATACTATGTTATTCTATACATTTGTGACTATATACCGCATATACAGTTATACATTATACAACAGAAGCAAATGTACACCCCTGTGCAAAATCACTTAAATGTCAAATGATTTTCAAATTGCATCACCAAGTTAATAAGTTGAGTATTTCCTCCTATCAACACTCAAAAACAAATTTTGAAAGATTTAAAATATAAGCCCCAAAGTAGAAACTCAGTGCAACAAAAGTGAAGAGCCCTGATACAAAACTGAGTACAGCCGTGATTCCCAATTAGTTTGCTAGCATGGACATGGTTATAAAATGAACTGTGAATGCCAGAACTTTCTTAGTTTTGGACCGATTGCCTGTGTCACTCTGCATGTCAGCATCATGGTTCCACACGGAAAGCAATTGCCATCTGATTGCGTGACTTCACAAAGATGGAAAAGGATACAGGAAGATTGTTAACTAACAAAATAATCTGTCTAAACACAGCTGTAGTAGGAATCGGGGATTATTGATAGTATCACGAACAGTATCACGAATCATAGCCACAGTGGCTGTCATCCTAAGATGTCTGGAGCACTTTCCTGGCCTGAAAAACAGACAAGCAAGTGCTTCAGACTTGGCACAGAGGTTATCATTGGAAATTGTTTCTGTGACATCTCAGACAGAGTGAGCGACAGCGCATAACCTGAACCTCTACAGACAGCATCCAAGGAAAACAAACCTTGCCTGCTTTTAAACTTTGTTAAAAGACATGGAAAGAAGACTGATGAATACTGGAAGCACATTCTTTGGTCAGATGAGACCAAGACAAATTTGTTTGACTCAAGCTTATTTTGCATGAACCTGGTCAGGGCAACTACAGTGAATGCATAGTCCTGACAGTGAAGCACAGAGGTGGGAGTGTGGTGATGTGGAGCTGCATGAGAGCAAAGGCATTGGGGAGATGACATTTAGAGATGGCACCATGAATGCATGTGAATATTCCAAAATACTGGCTGACAAAATAACTCCCAGTCTGGAAAAGCTTGGCAGAAGACCTTGTTATCGTGCTGGAATAATCCAGCACACTGCCAAAATCACACTAGAGTTTCTAAGGAATTGAAAAGTGACAACCATGACCTTGACAAGTGTGTCGCCTGATTTGAATCTAATAGAACAGAAGAGAAAGGAAAAGCAACCCCAGAACTTTGGTTTCCTCCATGATGAGGAGGATTGAGTCAGTCATTAAAAACCTAGGTGGGCATACAAAGTTGAGACGTTTGTTGCATTGAGTTCCTACTGTGGGGTCTGTATTTTTAGTATAGTAAAGCTAAACTGTTAGTTTATAATTTTACCTAAGAGCAGATTTCCTACAGTTCTACGCAATGTATTTATTGAGAGGTGATGTAGTTTTGAATCATTTGACATTTAAGTGATATAGTGCAGGAGTGTTTTCATTTTGGGCTGCACGGTGGCTCGGTTGTTAGCATCGTCGCCTCACAGCTCCCCGGTTTGTGTCAAGGTTAGGACGCCCGGGATCTTTCTGTGTGGAGTTTGCATGTTCTCCCTGTGCAGTGTGGGTTTTCACCGGGTACTCGGGCTTCCTCCCACAGTCCAAAAACATGCTGAGGTTAATTGATTATTCTAAAAAAATTGTCCGTAGGTGTGAATGTGAGTGTGCTTGGTTGTCTGTCTCTATGTGTAGCCCTGTGATAGACTGGTGACCTGTCCATGGTGTCCCCTGCCTTTGCCCGAGTAGGCTGGGATAGGCTCCAGCCCCCCCGTGACCCTACAGAGGATTAAGCGGTGTATAGATAATGGATGGATGGATTTTTATATATCAGATGATGTTTTGAACCACTCAGTAAAGACACTGAATGGTCAAATACACAAACCGAGGAAACAAACATAAAGCAGTTAAGGTAAATTTGACAATTGCCTGCATTAGAAAGGCCATTTAAAAAAAAAATAATAATACTATTATAATAAGTTATATAACTATAAATTGTGTGCAGGAAAGTCCTTTTTTGATTGATATGAAATGCTGTAAACTGTGTTACTGCAGTGATGTAAGAAGTATTCAAACAATTTATGCTCATAAAAAACTCAAAGTTTAAGACCAGCATCCAGTTTTTGATGGTAATTTTGTTCTCAATCAAAATCAAACTGGAATCAGATTTGGGCCGCCGTATAGCTCGCTGAGTTAAGGTGTTACCATGGGGGCGCAGGTCGCCAGCAGCGGTCATGAGTTCGAGTCTGGCTCAAGACCCTTTGCTGCATGTCACTCTCCTCTATACCCCCTTTCACCCTGTCTCTCTCTCTATCAATAAAAATGGGAAAAACTCCCCCAAAAAATACCAAAAAAAACAACAACAAAAAAAACTTCAGATTTGAACTCAAAAGGCCACTCATGCATCAGTGAAGTGAAGAAGTAAGAAGTGAACCTCAGTCATGACCCTGAAAACCCAGAGTTAAACCTGAAGTTAACTCACTCACAAATCCTCCTTCGTAGGACAGGCCATAAAAACCTTAAAACACATAAAGGTGCTCACTAGGAAAAGAAAAGCCGAACAAACAACAGCCATTTTTAAAACTTTGCACTGACTTCCAGCAGGTTGGAGAATCGATTTTAACATCCTTTTCTTTTTAAATCCATCACTGCCTTCGGCTCTAAATATGTGTCTCAATTGTTAATAAGATAATAAAATAATGGATGGATAACAATTATCCATCCATCCATTATCTATACAACACTTAATCCTCTGTAGGGTCGCGGGGGGGCTGGAGCCTATCCCAGCCGACTCGGGCGAAGGCAGGGGTCACCCTGGACAGGTCACCAGTCTATCACAGGGCTACACATAGAGACAGACAACCAAGCACACTCACATTCACACCTACGGACAATTTAGAATAATCAATTAACCTCAGCATGTTTTTGGACTGTGGGAGGAAGCCAGAGAACCCGGTTAAAACCCACGCTGCACAGGGAGAACATGCAAACTCCACACAGAATGATCCCAGGCATCCTAACGCGAACCTTCTAGCTCTTCTAGCTGTGAGGTGACGGTGCTAACAACCGAGCCACCGTGCAGCCCCAGATTATTGTTATATTATTATTATTGTTTACAGTAAGCATGAGGAAGCAGCACTTTGAATTCTGCTAGAATCTGAACCTAATTTACATAAAGAAAATTCTAGGAAAAATCAAATGTGCATAATATATAGCTAGAAAATAGATCAATTAAATGTGCTTTTACAGTACCACACATGAAAGTTCTCACTATACAGTCATATTATGATATATTTAATAATAACAGATGATTATTTCTGATGCATGAACCCTTCGTTTAATGTTGTAATTGGTCGATACAGAGCTCATTTAGTTATTTCATATTTTATATCTAACTCTATAGGAATGTATGAATATATTTAATTGA
>OMNN01031118.1:0-24372 GCA_900302755.1 Chromis chromis | reverse complement strand
CCAGACTTTCTACCTTCACAAACATCAGGCTTTTTTTTTATAAGAGGACACTGCTCTGTTTGATTTCCCTGCTCACACATTTTAAACAAGTGCTTCTAAAACAAAACAGCAAAGAAAAAACATCTGAACACAAAAATGGTATGAAAATACTGTATAGCTTTATGTTTCATCCAGTGTAAACAGATTTCCATGCAAATCAATTCATTATTCCGCCCTCTTTTCGTAATATAAATGAGAACGTTTGCAGAGCACGACAAAAACAATAAGAAGAAAAAAATAGACTTTTTCTCTGAGAATGTGAGCAGCTAAGGAGCTCAGCCAGCTGACTCCAGCTTCTCAAGTCCACGCGACACACAGAGCATCGGCCTCTCTCGCTGTAGAATAGGAGGAACATATAATGGATTTCATGACTGTAGGCAGTGACAATTCAAAGTTCATCATCTCGTCTTACCAGCTTTGAACAATGGACACATAAAGTCTGTATTTTTACAAGTGTTCCAGTGGTAGGAGCTGGGACCGTCCCGCAGCCCCACTTCACTTCTCCTCTTACTCTCTAAACCTTGGTGGCCAGAGACTGAACCTCTGATTTCTGAGTCTGCGCACTGAGCGTAGACGACATGGAGCTCATCTGGCCATGCATGGCCTTCTTCAGGTTGAGCAGGCACAGACACTGGGAACGAAAGCGCAGGTCAAAGAAGGCATACAGGAACGGGTTGAGGCAGCTGTTGACGTAGGCCAAGCAGGTGGCGTAGGGGTGAGCCAGCAGCAGGAACCGCAGGAACCCGCAGGAGCTTGGAGCCAGGTTCAGGTAGGAGAGGGCGTCCATGCTCTTCAGCACGTGGAACGGAGTCCAGCAGATAGCAAACACCACCACCAGGGTGGTGATGATCTTCAGCAGACGCTTCTTCTTCTGGTCCTCCTTGCGCAGGTTGTTGAAGTGGCGCGTGACGGTGCAGCCGATGAAGCAGTAGAAGATGGTCATGGCCAAGAAAGGTAGGAGGAACCCCAAGGCGGAGGAGGACAGACTGAGTCCTGCAATCCACAGGTACTCGTGCCTCTGGTTTATGGTCACCAGGCTGAAGTCCATGGCACATGTGGTCCGGTTGCTGTTCATGTCATTCACAGTGGTGCGGAACAGCAGTGTGGGCACAGCCAGGAGGCCGGACAGGAGCCAAATGGCACCCAGGGAGGCCAGCATGGTGCCTCGAGAGCGCAGCCGGCTGCTGGACAGAGAGTGCACGATGGCCAGGTAGCGGTCAAAGCTCAGGCAGGTGAGGCAGAAAACACTGGCGTACATGTTAACCAGAACGACGTAGCTGCTGATCTTGCACAGAGCCACACCAAAGGGCCAGTGGTAGCCCAGTGCCGTGTACACAGCCCAGAGAGGTAGGGTCACTACAAAGGTGAGGTCAGCCAGGGCCAGGTTTCCTATGTAGACATCTGCAGCCCGACGCTTAGATTTGGATCTCCAGACGGTGAAGATGACCACGCCGTTACCTGACAGGCCTAGGATGAAGATGAGCATGTAGAGGACGGGGATGAGGGAGTAGGAGGGCTCCCACTCTGAGAAGTCGCAGGCAGTCTCATTGTCGTCATAATACTCATAGTTATCAACATATTCCCCAGTGGTGGTCTCCATGCTGCAGTGGAAAGGAAATCCTCAGTTTTCAAAATCAAATCAAAAGCAGGTAGAGTCCTGTACAGATCCAGAGGAGGCGAATGAAGGCAGTGAATCACAGGAGCTTCTGCTGCTGAAGGACAGATTGTGTGTGAGAGTGAGTGACTGTTGCCGCTGTCTGCCTTTTTAAACTCGGCCCTCCACACCCCTGGTTCCCTCCCAGCACGACCCCCCTCTCTCCTCCCCCAGTAAAACATCTCTCCGCGCGCCCCCTCCTCCCTCCTTTATCTCACCTCTCCAGGCAGCCCATCCCTCTGCGCGCAGGACGAGCAGCCTCGATGCGATCCTCATGTCGGTGCAGATGTAAGCAGGACAAACTTTATCAAACTTTATCAGAACAAAATTATTAAAGTGCTTGTAGAAACTGCAGGAGGAAACTTGAAATCAGAAAAAAAAGGGGGGAAATTGCGCACACACATGCCAGGAGGAGATCTGGTCGAAACAAACGTGCCAAATGGTCCTTTTTTGAGATCAGAAATTGAACAATACTAATAAAAATATGAATAATGTAACGAAGCTTTAAATTTAACTATACTATTTGAATCATTTCCATCATGCGCACTTGAAATGCGCAACTCCACATCCTTAACCCCTCGTAAAAAATACTATTTATCGTTGCTTTACTGTGTTTCTCCAGTGATTTGGTCAGAAAAGGTGACTCTGGTCCAGTGAGGAACAGGTCTGGACATTTCATTTCTCTCATTTTACATCACAATCACGCCACTTAAAAGGCTGTTAAAAGGGCAAAGAGACAGATGAGATCCATTTTGTCGCCTGCAATTAAAGTCTTTCTTCTTTCTTCGTCTTTTTTTTTTTTTTTTTTTTTTTTACATTATGGAACTTTAATACCCAGAATAATAAATACTTGGAGCACACTTGCGCGTCCTTGAAGTGGCAGCGTAATTAGATCGACAATGAATTGCAGGCTGTTTGAAGATTAGATTAAATATCAGTGGGCAGCGTGGAGGCAGTGTGAATCCAATTCTCAAGTCTGAGGATTAATTTCCATGAGAAAAGGACAAGCAAACACACCGGTTGAAACAAAAACAAAAGGAAACTTCGCATTGACACCACCTTGATGCCTAAGTCTCTTAAAAAAAATAAAAATAAAAAATCTGGATCTGCAGAATGCTCATTTAACTTTTCTGCTAAGTGCATCATGCATTAACCCCTAGTTAATGCAGGGCAGCTTAAAGGGAAGGGAACAAACATGTTCTGTTATGTGTTACTATGGAGAGTCAGAAAAGAACTGTGGTTTATTGATAATATACATAGATATACATTTGGTAGCACTTATTACTGACTCTGCATAGTTGTTCGGCAGTAAAATACCTCTCTACCAAAAATCCGACAAAGTATTAAAAACCTAATTAAATCTTATTTACACCACATGCAAACTGTTTTATACTCTAGTCAGTCAGCTCACAGATTTTGCTGCTGGTCAAACTGCAATCAGACTCCTGAGCAGCCCAGAGGAATTACATTCAGTGAAACAAAGAGCAGACAAGTCTGAGCAGAACTGAACATTATTTACAGCAGGTTAACTTTGTGTAATTTGTAAAAACAGACTTCTACAGGTAGTAAAGTAACTAAATACTCAAGTACTGTAACTCTGTACAATTCAGAGGTATTTTGTTACTTGATTATTTTAATTTGATGCTTTTTTATTTCAACTTCACCATATGTCCGGTTACATTTGGCACATGTCGTACCTGCATTTTAATTCATCTGCCAGCTGTAGTTGCAGTTACTTTATGGCAGATTAGGATTTTAAAAACCAATCAGATATAATGATTAGTATAAATTGTTAAACAGCAAATTAAGTGTGTAAAAACCGCTCCATCTCAGTCAGCTACAATATTTAAATGCTGCTTGCATGTTAATACATCAGTATAATAATCCAACACTATAACACTGACAGAGCTCATATTTGGTGTGTAATGAATAATACTAAGTACATTCTGCTGATAATACTTGCATACTTTAACTTGAGTAAGGCTTGAAACGTGCGATTTTTTCTTGTAACTGAGTATTTTTAGATTGTGGCTTTGCTGCTTCTGCTTTATTTAAAGTGTAGTAGTACTTCTTCCTTCACTGACCAGCTGTGATAATGAGGAGCTGTTACATGAATCTTATTACACTGTAAATTCTTTGATAAATGCCTTTGATGAAAGGTTTTCTGGAGAACAGCTTATCAGCCTGCAGTGAGTGACTGCTGATTGTACGTAGAGGAGTCTGACATGGCAGACACTTCATTCTTCTTTCAGCGATGAAGGGATGTTGGCGCCTGGTTTCTTCTCTGCACAGGCACAGCAGTCTTACTGCTTGCCAGGTGAGAAATTAACTTAAAAAACCTTTCAAACACACACACCAGGTGTATCCCACCTCCGCTTCGTTCCCCAGGGAGAGGATTGGTACCTGCTGCTTGCAGGCCCAGAATCCCTTAAACAAATAAATTTGCAAATTTAAAAAATAAAGGCGAGTAGATAAGAAACAGATGGTCAGATTAGACCATCATCTTGGATATCTTCAGAGGGCCTCCTCACTTGTTAATCACAGCGTTTATGGGTGCCAAGATAAAGTCCTGCTGTTGATCCTGAGGTGGGAGGATGATTATCAGCTGGGAGTGAGAATTTACTCACATCTCTTTCCAATCAAAATATATGTGAATTACACACGCTGACTTTTAATACCATAAGTTACTGTATGCTTTTGTGTCAGATTTATTTCCAGCACAGATCACCACAGCTTCCCTATCCACTGGACATAGCAGCATTGTGTCACCGGGGTTTTCTGTCTTCAGGCCTGGACCACACATGTGTCGCTGCTGCAGCTGTGGCTGCTTTTGATCTACTGCTGAAATGACCCTGCTGCTGTGATATGACCGCTTTGGTCTCACTCTGACCGTCGTTCTGTTTGTGCAGGGACAAAATGTAGCAATTCAATGGAAAGCTGATGCTATCATAAGTTTAGTAACAACTGAAGAGGAGGAGATGTGTGACATTTATGTTTGCAGAGTTGACAGGAGACGTTTGCAGTGGACACATGTCAGCTCCAGTCTGGAGGAGATAAGTGATTGAAGGTGTAATCTGTGACCTGAGGTTTGTTTGAAGTGTAAAAATTGTTTGCAGCACACAGATTCTCCACCCTTCCTTGATTTGTGGCCAATAGTGCTCAGTTCAGGCCTCACAAATCATGCTGAGGGGAACTGGGGGCCCAGAGCTGCAGGAGGCCTGGAGCCCCAACGTGGTGTCGGTTTAGGACAAGTAGAGGCAGAGAATCCTTTGTGAGAAATAAAATGTAAAAATATTTCATACTGGATGCACATTCATGCTTCCATCCAGTGAATCTTATAACTAACTGTGAGCCACAGCCGCGGACCTTTCACATCAGCTTGCTAAGTGCCGACTCTGCTGTGTCAGACGACGTCGCACTCTAGTGCCGTGGAGCCACCGCCTCACCCTCAGATGTGCGAGGGAGCTGCTCCTGCTGAGGGGTTTTTGCTAATTGGCACTGCATCTTGTCAAACTTTAGCTTATCTGAAGATCACTGACTGTTATGTGTTACTTCTACATGATGATTTGCTCTGCTTTATTCAGTACAGTAAAATCAAAAGTCTGTAAATAACAGCAAACAAACTGGAGAGCACGAGAACACATGAAACACTCTCATTGTGTGAAATGGGAAATTCTGGCATTGTGCTGTACTGTAAGAGCCTAATTAAGCCCTTAAGCCTGAGATCACAAACAGCTATCTTTTCCCCACATCTGCCTACTCTTGACCTCAGCATTGAGCTGAATAGAGACCTCCACCCATCATAAGAAATGCTTGCGTTGATAAGGCTCCTCCATTGTTTCAGTTTTGTCGCTCTAAGCACTTTTCTGTTAATGAGCAACGCACCTGTTGAGTGTTTTATTTAAATTTCATTCTGCTTCCCGGATTAAACTGAAATAACGGATGCAAATTATTTTTATGCTTACTGCTGGAAAATGTCTCTCGTTGAGTAATTTGGGTGTTTTTATTGTGTCTCCTGTCAGTCTGGGGACAGCACAAAAAAAATGCTTTCCTTCTATAAAAAGTCACATCCTTCTCAGAATTAATAGAATTCTGAGTGTTGTTCTCTGCATATAGTCAAACACAATAGTGTCTTTAGTCTATCTCTGACTCAACGGTCTCTGACCCTATCAAGTGCAAGTAATGCAGGCGCCAGATATTTTCTTTGTGAGCCCAGAGTGCAACGCTAAATTGATGGAGCACTTTAATGCACTAAAAGCTTGTTGCTTCTGATTTATCCTGTCTGCTGCAGCAGGATGAAGATGTAAAACCTTCCAGATTTACTCACTTCAGCTTCCATTCCGTGTCACTGAGCTGAGCTTGTACAGTATGTGCATCAAAGCAAAGTTTTCCTTGGACGGGTCAGACAGAAAGGAGGGTTTATCTGCAGCAGAAGTCATGTTGTCTGTGGCTGGGAGACAGCAGGCTTCGACAACTGTATCAAAACCCAAACATGGCCCAGGCCGAGCCAAACTGCAGCCATGTTTGCGAGCTGATTGTTGTTACCACGAGAAATAAAATCTTGACTGTTTATTTATTGCTTATCTACCTTCCTGACTGCATGTCTGCCAAGAAATAAATACACACACACAGTCGTGTTTGCACCACTTCAGAGAAAATCACATCACTGACACTATGAAGCAATGCTTGCATAACCATAAGCTTTGCACTAAACCTAACCTTGTCCTAAGCTTAGGTGATTTACATCATGGGGACATCATGTGACTGTATAAACACATTCATGTCCCTGTAACATGCAAACACACAATGAGGTCAGAAGCGTAAAATGTTCCACATGTTTTTATTGTAATATTTCAGTTAATTTGAGCTCCTTCCAACAGTTAAATTGCATTTTCTTTCTAATCAAACTGTTTCAAACTCTTATCAACCACAACTGATTTAATCACGATGTTAAATAAAAGTCAGCAGCACCGTCTGACCCACATTGAAGCAGCTCTGCAGCGGTTTTCCCTCCTCCTCCATCCTTGTTGTCTCTGCACCTTCAGTAGCTTGGTCAGGAACAAGAGGGTCACAAGGTGTTTCCCCTTTCCCTCCTCGGGTCTCCAGACCACCCTTGCACCCATCCTCTGACTCCCCTCCACACAGTGTGTATGTGTTTGTGTGCATCGGTGGACAAAACAGCGAGCACCACAGGATGTGCTATAATAGGACAGTTTGTCTCTCCAACTGAGATGCTTCTGTCACATTGTTGTTTTATAGCTGCTCAAGGTAATCTATTTACTTAGTAGATGGCGAGATGGAATGATAACATAAATATTATTTCTTTACATCCCCAGACTGTCGTTTTGGTGCAGCGGAATTATAAAAATGGGTCAGAGCATTGGTTGCATGATAAGATAAGACGCGAACATCTCTCATATCTTGTCATCCTTCTCCTTGGATTAAATGTTTATAAGAGAAGTCACTGGAGACTTGTGTTTCACCTGCGCTCACAGGAAGGAAACCGCGTAGCAAACGTAGGAAACAATAACACGGGAGAAAATAAAGAAGCGGGAGATGAGTCTAATGAAAGAGAGGATGTGAGGGAAGAAATAAAGGGACAAAGGAGAGGGTTGATGAGAGGGTAGTGGTGGACAGGCAGGCCAGTTTTCTCTGAGCTGCAGAGTTAATGACAGGGATTAGGAGCCGGGGGGACTGCTGGGATCTCCAGGCTCTGCTAGTCTCCAGCCCGGCCCTCCCATCATCCCAGGAGATCTGCGGGAATCTGACTCCATTTGGCCGAAAATCTCCTGACAAAACAAGAACCCTGTGGCTCAATTAGGAGGAAATTAGTCTCTTTTACCCCCTCTGCTACAACAGCTTCACCGCCTCTTCACTGCATGTTACTTCTGAAATGCTGGCGTTATTGTAATATTCAAAAACAATTATCTGGGCTGCATTTGATATTGCCTGCCTGCTTCTTTAAAGTTTATTTCTTAGACCAGGGAGGCATACTCTTAAGTAAAAGGAAATGTCTGGCTCTTGTAATCGATAAGTGCCCGGTGCCTTTTCAAGTCCAAATATGATTATTGCCTGTTTTCTTTTAAACTAGAGAAACAGAAACCCAAAGCCCGTCCCTGTTATGAGGGGTTGAAGTGAAAACCTAAACAGTGGCCCATGTGAAAACCAGGTGCTTCGCAGACTTTCCACCCAAAGTCTTGCAAAGTCTGAGCGGAACTTTTGTCTGTTACACGATAATTTCCTTCAGGGCTGGAATGAAAGAGCCGTCACAGAGCGGACCGGCACTGAGAAAGAGCAGGACGCGACGCTGACAGAAATGTTTAGCGAGCAAAATACTTCAGGCCTTAACGTTATACCCCCAAATGACTCCTTATGGGATTTATACGCCTGAAAATCTGGACACAAAAAGCATGCTTATACCCGTTAAAAGTCCAACCTTAAACTGGAAGAATTCCAAGGAAAACCTAAAAAGAGTCTTTTATATAAACTGCTAAAATAAGTAGCAAGTTGTGTCCCACCCCATGAGCATGCCAGGAATATTGTAAACTATTTATATCCCAGAAGATTTACAGCCGAAATTGCTGAGATTTCATCACAGTCAAGACCCGTGATACATTTTTGTTGTTTCAGGGCAAAGACATGTCAGGACAAGAATTTTAAAAAAGAACACAGTTTAACTGGGACAAATGAGTCCTGCAGCCGGCTTTGTTGAATGATGATCATACGTAGAAAACAATGAAAAGTATGTTCTGCTGCGACAACTTTATGGTAGCTGTTAACCCTCCCGTCAAACTGAAGGAGCAGTCCTCAGCATTCTTGCTACTGGTAAAACTGCAAAGTATCTAACAGTGGCGACAGTGTGGCGGAGGCTGAGCTGCACTCCCCATCTGTCAGCTGTTTGACAGACAGCAACAAACTGTAAATCAGTCACCTCTGAGGAGGCTGGCCTCTCTCTGCTCAGAGCAAACAAACGGTGGGGAGTGTGTGTGTGTGTGTGTGTCTGTGTGTTCACCCTGACAGTGCAGGTGGGTCAAGTGGAGCCAAAATGTAGAATAAAATGCATTTAAAGGGAGACTATGCAACTTTTGTAAGACAGAAAAAAACACAATGTTTGTCTTAAATGAAAAGTTGAGTTCATGAGAGTTTTTCAAGTTTGCAGTCTACATTTGCTGACTTTAAGCAAGTCATTAAAGCAACTAAATTAAGAAAATCACACAGTCAAACTGAAACTTGTGTGCGGAATACAAAGTGAATTAATGTAACAAAAAATGAGGAAGAACCCCTCAAATTTTAGAACCTGAAACTTGCACATTATTTGTCCCAGATCACCGCTTGTGTGTTTGAAGTCTGTTCTGAACTCTCAGTTTGTGCTGCAGCCAGAAGCCACAGCTCCTTTTAAAAACTGACAACTGCTCGAAGGAGTCAGACAATTAACTCAACTTTTACACTCTGTCGACAACTTTGATGTGCAATCACAAGGCAGGAGGAGGGGCGAGGGGGCAGAGCGGGAGTAAAAACATCCTCCGACTCGCCCTAATTGTTTCAGCATCTGTTCTGCTGTTGCTATCACCCAGACAGGCTGAAAACAACTGAAAACACACATCCAAAGTTTCCACTCAGTCCATTTCCTTTAATCAAGCTGCCCTCCCAGTGACTGATTGCCGGTCCAGACCTTGGCCTTGTATCGCCTGTCTCTCCATCTCTGCTGACTGCACAACTCATGTTGAAGTTTACAAGGGTTTCCCTTTAATAGTACTATTCTTTTCTCCTCAACAGACAGCTGATAGTTACATTAACCCGTTGCTAATGATTATTATCATGCAAAGCGACAGGAGGAGGAAGGGCTGCATGCTTCCAGATTTGGATTGGGCCAGCAGAGACAGGTTGTGTTTGAATAAGTGTCCCAGGCCAGAGTGCGTTAATGAAACGAGACCAACTGGCTGTGGAACGTGGCGTTCCCATTATACACGTACTTCAGGTTTCTAAAAGAGGAAGCGGGACACTGTTAAAACACAAAAGGCCCAGATGTGAGGCCCCTTGAAACACATCTCACTGTCTGCCCCATGTTGAATGCTGACAAATTGGGCTTTAACGACCCCAAAACAGGCCTAAAGTCAATGTCAAAGCCATGTGTCACTCTTCTGAACCCTGTGTGGGAGGGCCAACTGCCTCCAAAAAGAAGCTGGGACTCTAAGAAAATATTTGTACAAAGCCCTGCACTATTTCAGCTTCCAAAATGGGTTGATCCACATACTCTGCACTCAGCACATGCTGTTGCACTTCATCTCGCTAAAGGATTGAGGGCTTCAAACCACAGCTGAGGGATTTAATAAAACTTCCTGCATTATTAATGACTAGAGAGGAAACTACAAAATATTTTTCACTTCTAAACACAGCTAGTGGTGGGAATAATATTCTGTGGCCCAGGATAAGGTTCATAATTTGGATCTGCACTCATAATACAGCTGTAATCCTTTGAGCTCCCAGGATGTTCTCTGACAGCATTTCTTACAAAGCGGGCTCCTGGGTGTCAGAGGATGATGCCATGATGGAAGCATATGTGTTGGCTGGTCGAGCAATCCCTTATGAAGCAAAATATTTGTACCCCTCACTCACCCAGCTATGGTTTAGCTGAAACAGACAGCTGCACACCACACCTTCCCATACTTCTTTAATCTACTGCTAACCACCACAGAGAATCATTCAAAATGCCCACAGTACAAGTACCAAAATATGATAGTGCACATGAATCAGTAGGTGATAGCTCAGTGTAAAGAATTGCTGTGTCTAATACTGCCTTAGATACGAGACATGATTTCATCTCATGCCTCCTCAAAAATCTTTGCACCTACGTCATTGTACGCACAGCTTCCATATGGTCATAATAATGTTGAGAAATCTGAAAGAACCATCTTGAAATGTGATCTCCTCTATCGGACAGTAACAGCCGGCCAGTTTCACAAAAGCTGAGCTCCATTTATCTTTTCCTGCACCTGATCACTTCTAGTTATACTGTGTTATAATGTGCAGGTTAATAATTAACATTCTAGATTTAATTTGGGGCCACTATGGGTCAACCACCGCATCTGGATACACATCATCATAAAGCTCATGGTTCAATCGTATCATGGCCTCTGAGTCATGGACTGCTTTTGGATGACCAAAAAAATATATGGTCATGAACAAAAACTTACATATAATTGTAAAGAACATGTACACCGATCAGCCACAGCATTATGACCAGTGACAGATGAAGTGAATAACATTGATCATATTGGTACTATGTGGTGTTCTGCTGGAAAACCTTGGAATTCGGCATCCGTGTTGATGAGACTTAGACACCCAAATAAACATTGTCCCAGAACAAGCACACTCCCTCATGCAAATGGAAATCCCAAATGTCACTGGCCTACCCCCGCAGGAAAATGCACCCCACCACATGGCAACAACATCAAACAATCAGGAGGAACATGACAATGGCCCAAGATGTTGATTTGACCTCCAAACTTCCTAGACCCCATTCTGATCAAGCATCAACAGGATGCAGTGGAACAAGTTGGATTGACAGAGGCCCCACTGCACAACCCAGAGTACCCAAAGGATCCACTGCCAACTTCTTGGTGCCAGACCCCATAGACCCTGAGAGGTCCTCTTGTCCATGCCCAATGGTTCAGAGCATTTTTGACCACATAAGGGGGACCAACACAATATTAGGCAGGTGGTCATAATGCTATGCCTGATCGGTGTATATCATGGTAGTCTTGAGTTTCCATTGACTTCTATAACTCTGATTTTTCTTTAATGAATCACTGAAACACATGTGTCTTTGTCACACAAAAAACAATCACACATGTTGGTTCTTCCATAGATTTATTATAGTTCTTCTGGAAATATGACAAAATCTGCTGGGTCAAAAATATATGTACAGAAATGCTAATATTTGCTAAAGCGTCCTTTGGCCATTTTCACCTCAACTAGGCACTTTCATTTCATTGGAAACTCAATACTGCCATGATACATATGGCATGCAAAATTTTGTTCACAACTGTATATGACAGCCACTATCAACTGTCTTTAACATGCCCCATTCATGTGAACACACAACTGCTTTGCATTTTTTGCATCACTGCAACTGTGCAACAACATTCAAGCAGCAGGAGACACATGTTTTTAGTGTTATTTGTTTGACAGTTTGTTTATCTGTAAGCAGGATTACACAAAAACTACAAATTCATAAAATCGATAAAACTTTGTGGAGAGGTGCAGCATGGCCGAGTAAATTTTGCTGCATATCCAGATCACTTTCTTTAAAATTTCAAGATTGGGAACTGGTCTTGGTGGAGGACTTGTTGGAGCCCTTCAAGTTAATTTAAAAAGTAACAGTGTGAGTAAACATGCATCTCACACTATGATGATTAAACTTTGCAAATAATCTGTGGTTCACATGCATGGGTGGAGATTTGTATGGATCACAGATAAACTATGATCCGTTTCACCACTATAAAGTACAGCTGACGTTGATGTTGATGCTTGAACATCATTAGTCTTGCAGTCATTAGTTCATATTACAAAGTGCTGGATGAAGTCAAATTATGAAGTCATGATGGTGATGAAAAGTCTTCAAAATCATTCCAATAGCATCATGGAAACTTATCAAATTTATTGGAAATGGATCCAATAACTGTCAAGTCATGTCAATCTCTTAGAAAATTATCAAAGTCATTAGGATTCTTTATGTGACGTTCATGATTGCCTATACAAAAATACACAACAATCCATCCAGTAATCCAAACAAAAGTAGTAGCCAGGCCGGCTGCCTGACATTTTCATCCCTTTATGCAGCTAATGTGGCTAAAATCCAGGAGCAGCTCTCTCCTGCTTCTAACCAATGTCTTCCTCCATTTGCTGTCAAGAAGAACAAAGTCTGTAACAATGGCCTCCTTCACCTAATAAACAGCCGCCCACAAAGCTGTATTTACACTTTTACCTTTTGAAGTCTAAATATCCACATCAGAGCCACTGGATTTTCGAGTGTTTACACTGTACTGCAGGGGGGAGAATCATTTTAGAGGGAATACTTAAACAGGAAAAACATTCTGCACTACCCATCACACTCTGCTGACACTCTATGCATAGGATGGATGCAGTGGTTTGGCCTGGGTGTAGGGTTCACCGGCTCAGCCCTTCCTGCCTTTGTTGGTCTTTGTTTAGGGTGGTGTGCCTTCATCAACCAGGGGTGCCCTTGTCCGTGACCCTTGCTCTACAGGCCTGTCCTGAAAGATCAGACCTTACGTTACACTTGAATGTCAGCTGTGTTTTGAGATATTTATTTGTAAATTGAGCAGAACATAGAGGAAGATATGTACCTGCTTTCATGAGTGTTATGAAGACTGGATGTTTTTTGAACAGAAGGTTGAGGTGGCTGCAACCCTGAGGGTCTTTAGGATTAGGGCTGAGAGGGCAGGTCTAAACCTGCTCCCTTACCTTCCATACAAGTAGAAAGAAAGGTCAGACAACTCCTGAAAAAACCACAGACTTTACAACACATGATCCACAAATACAGGTATGATTGAACAAATCATCTAATTACAATTCACTTACAATGACTTAACAAAGTAGAACACTTTTCTGATTGCCGTCATGCTGAAATATCTATGATTAAAGGGCAGAAGATCTTCCCCCTCACAGCTGCGATGACTGCATGGGTCCATGCAGAGGGCAGGAGGCTGCTTGACAGCAAGATCAAGGTCAGAGAGTTTGAGAAGGGAGAAGAGAAAGAAGGACACCGGGGCTCTTTTCAGGGATAATCTCTGCAACTAAAATGTGGAGTGACAAGCTTTCACGTGCCCAAAAGGCAAACAGCTCTCAGCATTCCAACATTGCAGACACATTGGTCTATTCAAAGCCAATGGCGACTCATCGCCTCGCTCATCCGGACTTGCAGGGGGGGATTTTGGAGAGGAATTGTCATGCAGGTTGAGAAGCCTCACCTGTCAGAGGTAGAAAAGGCCCTTTGGCCAGGAAACAAAGTGCATAACAAAATGTCACAGGACAGATGCTTCATATAGGATCTTAGCAGGAAAAATGCAGCTAACCCTTATTTAAGATTACACACAACAGCGCATGCTTGCTGAAATTATTATTTTGTGACACTAGCAAGAAAACACTGGTAGGAAACTTCTTGTTATTAACAAAAGATAATGAATGTATGCATTGCAGAAACAGACTCAAGCATCTTGCTAATCCTTATCTTTGTCTTAACTTCCTCGCTGCAGAAACCTATTAGTCTGGTTAATTTAAAATTCTATCCAGACTGCAGCTTTGTTTGGCATTATATTTGCATTATCTATATAAGGTTTGGACTGCACGGTGGCTCAGTTGTTAGCACCTCACAGCTAGAAGATACCCGGTTCGCGTTCCGGTTAGGACGCCTGGGATCTTTCTGTGTGGAGTTTGCATGTTCTCCCTGTGCACGCATGAGTTTTCACTGGGTTTTTCAGCTTCCTCCCACAGTCCAAAAAATGCTGAGGTTAACTGATTATTCTAAATTGTCCGTAGGTGTGAATGAGAGTGTGCTTGGTTGTCTGTCTCTATGTGTAGCCCTGTGATAGACTGGTCACCTGTTCAGGGTGTCCCCTGCCTTCACCCGAGTCGACTGGGATGGTCGACCCCCGCGCCCCTACAGAGGATTAAGCAGTGTATAGATAATGGATGGATATCAGGTTTGAATGAATGGGAAGACATTTTGGAAAATACAATTTTTGATTTCTTGCTGGGAGTTTAATAAAAAAGTTGACCTGTGCAGTAAAAGGCAACACAAGCAGCATTTTCTTGGTCTCCTTTGAGGTGCATTGAATCAAATCCAAGCCGTCCAGCTTATTGAAATAAAAGTCTAGTATTACTAAGTATCACTACAGCCCACAGTACCACTCATACCTGCTTGATATACAATTATCTTCAAGGAGATCAGAGATGTTGCATGCTTTGGGGGAATCTTGAGTGTGCTGTGGTTTATCTTGCAATCATGAGTGGTACTGTGGGCTATATTTAAGCATCATGTCATTTTATGATTAAAATGTCTTGAGAAAGGTCCTTGTAACTGAAACTTGCCAACAAATCAATGCAGAAGTGAAACGTTTGCACAGGAATTAACCCTGTGCTATAAATATGTAACTACAGCCAACACCCCTTGAGCTTAGCTTAGCTTAGCATAAAGACTGGTCAGTCTCTTTCAAAAGATTAAAAAAAGCCTACTAGCAATTCTAAAACTCAGTGATTAACATGTCATATCAGAAGGCTAGAATTTTCGGTCAGTTTCCATTCTTCATGGTACGCAGACTAAGGAAACATCTAACTCTTGACTAAAAAGTGAGTAAGCGTATGTCCCAGAATGTCGAGCTCTTGCATTAGGAGCTGTTGGAACTTTACAGAGAATGCAATGGGAAATCAACAAGCTGTGTATTCCCAAAATAAGTTTTTGGCTGTTGTTTCCAAGACAATCAAGCTCGAGACTACTGTATTGTTCAAAGATGTCACTTGGCAGCAGGCCTGTAAATCATATTCTGCTTAGTGAAAAGTCGACAGCCTGCTGATTTTCTTTTCAGAAAATGAGGGAGAATCCAATTGTTTTGCGCCTCCCTCCCCCCCTCCCTGTGCGGCTATCAGCGGCTCCCTGGAGAAGTGCTGGTTTCCGTAAACGTGATGTGGAGATGTTTCCTGTGGCAGGTCTGTCTGCTGCTGATTAGAGCCCATCCATCAGCTGGACCTCCTTGGAGCAGAGAGAAGGGCACTGGTCAAATCTGTCTCCCAAGTCCAGACCAGCCTCTAATCTAACAAGGCCGTGACAGATCCACGCCCTGCCCCTCCACTCTGGACGACGTGGTCCGATAAACCCGTCAGTTGGCGCTTATTTCAGGCAGGATGATTCACTGATTCAAAATTGGATGTCTGTATAAGTGAACACAATAAACAATATGGGAACCCGAGCCAAGTACAATTTGACACATCTCCAAGTGACTCTTATCTCGTACTTTGATCTGTATTATCATCATTCTAACTAGTCAGCTTTGACCGATTTACAATTTCGAGCGGCTGCCGAGAGGCTCCAAGAGGTCAGAGTGGCTTTTGTTCCTCTTTTGCAGACACGATCCTTCGTCAGCTCTGGCCTTAAGGCACTGATTGCTCTGTGCAGCAGTGCAGTGATTGTTCCTCCCCCTGTGGACCTCAATGCCACTCTTGGCTAAAGCACCCACAATAGCAGGATGACACCGGTCTAAAAACGGGCTGCCGCGCCTGCCCCCTGCTGTGTCCAGGCATTTGCCTCCACAGTCCCCATCACTTTCTTTGGGGTCCAGTTTAAAGCGTAAACAGGAGGTAGTGGAGTATCCTTCCAGGCAGAGGAAACCACACAGAGTCTGGAGACTGAACTCTCCTGTGGTCAGCTGGTCAACTGGGAGGCAGCGCTGCGAACTGTTGAGTCTGAGAAACTGTGTTACGCCTACGGTCTATTGTGTTAGACATTGTTTGTGGATAGATGTCAAAAACAGCGTGACCTTGCATGAGAACGAAGTTTTCCCCTTGTGTTGGCACACCTGAAGTGCCATTAATAAAAACAGGAGAAAACCCAGTGGGAATCAGATCAGGACATTAAGACATAAACAGGAAAGATTCCATTTAACAAGTGGACACCAGAGCAGTAAACGCCTCAGCTGGTCAGACCATCATGTGTGCTGCTCTCTCTGGACTAGAGGAACCTCTGTAACAAAAAAAACTCCCAGAGGTGATAAATTGTGCCTGCATGTGAAAACAGTGCTTTCCATATTCTTTCAACACCGTATAAATCAGCAGATACTGTTTTTTTATTAATGCAGACGTACAGTAGGTCACTCACATTAAAGCTGTTTGAAACCTCCTGTTTCAACACAAATTCCGACATAATAACCACATCAGGAGAAGGAACTTAGTAAAATTTATGCCACACTTTGACTTCACACTCAATGGCTTTTAAGGGCCCCTTCCAGGCATGCATTTGTATGGATGTAAAATTCCTCAGACGGCAGCAAGTGACGGAGCATCGTTGACCGTGCTCACCTCAACCCATCAGGCCACTGAACCTGAGGCAGACTTAGACAATGCACAGGTCAACAGGTCTACACTGCAATCACTACAGGCTACAGATTCCATCACTCAGGTTTGACCTCTGACCTTTGAGGGACTGTCTAAATGAGATCAATAAAAAAGGTGGAAACAGCACCAATACATCAGTCAAAAGACCAATTAAGTGGAACATGTACAATTTCAAAAAAGAAACATGACCAAGAATCAAAAGAAAGGCTGTTTGTTTGGTTTGAGCTAAATGCTAACATGCTGACAGTGACAATGCTGATGTTTAGGTTAATTTAGCACATTAGCGTGCAAACATTTATTAACATAGACTGCATATAAAAGACGGATGCAACTATGGTGACGTTACCCATTGGTTTGTAGACTACAGTTATGAAACCTCGATTTGAGAATTAGGCCACCGCCATCTTGCTCTTTTGAAACTAGATCTAACAACCAAAGCGGAGCTGATTGAGAACTCAAGGATATTAAACACAGTGATACTAACCTGTCAAGCACAAAGTAGCTCCAGCCTAAAACATACCCTGCTTTATTGTCTATTTTATTCTAAATGGGACCATCATTTACAAAATACAAAAAAAGTAAGCAAATTACAAAACAATGGATTCAAAAGGATTCCACCATCAATATCTGAACCAAATTTACTGATCATTCCATCTTTACTGTTTTAATAACAGCCTGCTGGTGGCAATTACCAAATTTATATTCTTGCATGGCCAAACTTCCACATCTCCACGATACTGTGTCAGTTCTGGAGCTCTGGCTGATGTCATTCTGCAGTCAGGGAGGAAAAATGCTTTGGTGTGTTTGTATTTCTTTAAACCAGTAACTTTTGTCCTGGGTGGTGCTAAGTCCAGGGTGCAGCAATGATGCCCCTACAAAATAGCAATGGGGGAATTGAATTTGTTGGGACAATTACACGTAATCATTAAAATGATTAATTCACATAAAAAAAAAGAAAATCTTTGGCAAATTTTTTTAACTTTAGACTGCTGCTTGGAGGTTGTGGTAGTTGTTTCCCATAGCATTTAATATTTTTAACTTAATAACACACAGATAGTAGAAAGAGAGGAGAAAGCTGCATGAAATGTGAAAAGGCAGACATATACCCGAAGTCTACTTCTGGTGAGCCAGACTTCAAAAGTCATAATTTGTGAACAATGAATGTTGTTACCAAATTCTATGCTAATCCATTGAATAGATGATGAGATGTTTCACACGATCAGTAAATGTTTGACCTGCTGGTGACCTGCTGCTACAGGAAAAGTCAAGAGATCACTAAATTAATCTTTTTGGCAACATAAATATCTGTTTTGAATTTTATGGCAATCCAGCTAATAATTGCAGCTGGATAGCTCAGTGAGTAACACCACAGACCTTGGCATGGGAGATCGGTGGTTCAAATCCTGGTCAGGGTGCAGGTATCCAGTGAGGACCCTTAGGCAAGGACCCTAATGCTGCCCCGCCTACCTACCTATGTACGTCGCTTTGGATAAAACCGTCTACTAAATTAAATTGTAATCTTGTAATAATTGTTGGCATATTTAAGCACAAGTCAGAGGATCACCAAAGCCTGTAGGATTCATCCTCTGGGGACTGTGAATGTCAGTACAAAAATTTGTTCAGTTGTTGAGACATTTTGGTTAACTGACATTACATTCAGATTCCAGTCTTGGGTTAATTTCCATGTGCGTGTGCAGCAGCACTAAAGCCAGCCAGACTTACATTACTCTTTGGCTCTTGATTAGAGTTTACCTTCTGGCAAGACCACAAACAGAATATGGGTCAGAAGAGTGACCCAGCACACTGGATGAACTTGGCCTCTTGGACTTGCTGTAATGAAGCAGCAGAAGACTGACAGTGGCTCTCAGAAAACATCTTGCTGCTCCGGCAGAGGAAAAGGGGACAGAGGAACTCAGGTCTTCCCAGCTGCACCGCTAAAGGGGGAAATGAGGCGCAGGCTTGGAAAGATTTATAGGCTTCATAATAAATTTCACAGGAAGGATTACAGCATTACATTGTAAGTGTGGATATAGTGGAGGAGGAGCAGGGAGCACTTGGCCCTGCCGGGGACAGTTCTGTTAATAGCCTGGCCACCGCCGCTGTTATTGTTCAGGAGACACTACACCAAGCAGACTCCTCTTTAGATCAGATACAAGTCTCAAAGGCAGACACTGAGATTTCCTCTCTGCCATCCAGCTGCTGCCTGTCATTACTGAGAGGCTCTGAAGTTACAGCCAGCTGCCCTTGCGGCTCAACCCACTATACTCTCACTACAGCCTTCCTTACAGCTTTTAATTGCGCACAAAATTCAATATTTGTTGACAAAAATAATTATTATATTTAAATTGCTCCGCAGTCTGTCTGTCTGGAGCTGCATGATAACAAATCTGACTTCACCAGAAAATACTGTGTCTTCTCACTGACTCCTCTTCTCCATACATTTCACCTTCCCATGCATAACTCTGAGGAGATTTTCCACATATCTCTCATTCCATTTCAGCGTCTATCTGACCTGCCTGGTCCGTGGACAGACACACCAAATTCCACAGCTAACAAGCACCATGGGGCAGAGAAGGAGGGAGGCCCGCTGACTTTCCAGAGGAACATCTTATCAAGCAAAATACCACCAGCATGAAATTAGCTACAAAGTTAGGTCGTTTAATCGTAAAATGCCGCTGATGCAAAGTTAATTTTTGATGATTAAACAACTCATGCACATTCCACACCACATGGAAATGTTGTACAACTTTGCAGCAGCTCTAGATGTTAACTGTAATTGCGGTTAAATTACTCAGAATCAAAAAACAAAATCTAGCATTAAAAGCTTCTAATTAAAGGCCCGGCTGTTACGGTCCAACAGCACTGTACATGCACAGAATGCCCTCTTCTTTTCTTTTGTTGCTCAGGCGTGGGTTGTCAGATCGCATGTATTCTGGCTGTGTGAGGGGAAGGCAGGCTCGGTGAAAGCTGCAGAAGCCAGTGGTGTGACCTGACGCTGGCCCCTGCCCTACACCCAATGGGAGTGAAGCTTCGTGGCAGGGTGCCATGGCTGACATGACAGCTCCTGCTGGGAGGGGAACAGACAAGGCACAGCTCACTTCTAATCCCCACCAGACTGGGTTTTTACCAGGCTGGTACCTCGTCTGCGATGCTGCACATCCTCACAGCACAGAACCTTGACGGAGGAAGAGCCCTGCTGAGCCTCGTACAGAATATATAGTGTGGTGAATGATGTATAGCCAGTGAAAAATGTCCATGGAAACACGGAGATATTTGCTCACGCTTTGCATGTGAGTTGGTAAATCGGTCATGTGTGCAGGACGTACATGCAGTGACATGCTTCAGATAGCATGCCATGTACACAAAACTTAAGATGTTGCCTTTGGGGCACAATGCCCAAAGCAAATACTGCAGATCTCTGAAGAGCTAAAGAAACAAGAGCAAGTCATTCAGGGGGCTCCCTGTAAGCAATTATCCTGGCATGCATACACACACACTCATACAAAGACTACGGTCAGTCGGTGGAGAACGGCTTGACTCCTCAGGCTCTGCTTCTTCAAACACACCCTCTTCCTGTTTTCATAAGGAGAAAACAGGAGTAGCAAAGGAGAGGAGGAGGAGAGACACAGCAGGGTGAAGGTGAGACTGAAGTATTATTACTCAGCAGGCAGGCAGAGGACAGAAACCTGCACAGTTCATTGTGTCTGGAGATAACAGGATTATTAGAGTTATTATTAATAGTCAATCTATTGTCATTTTTTTAAGCAAAAAATATCAAACGCTCTTGTTGTTCGTCTTAGTCATATAAACGTATTTTGCTAAAATGAGACATGATGTTCAAAGGGTGGGATCTGCAAAGGTTTGAGGTGATGATAAAAATGCAGAGCTAAATATATTTTGCATCAGCTGATCATGGTTAGCAGAGGTGAGCATGAGGAGCTTGCTGTCTGATATAAAAAAACAACTTCTGAAGACATAAATAGTGATAGTGGGCACAACTGAGGAAGACAAAAGAAAAACCTAACACGACTAGTGTCAAAGATATAAAATAGATGTTTTGGGAGGGGGAATTAAATGATGCAAAAATATCTCAAGGATAAGAGGAAGCAAGGGAAGGGATGAGTAAATCAATGCTATATGAGTGTGCACTGATAGGGTGACAGAGGCCATGAGCAAAACACATAACATAATGTCTGAGTCATGGTCCCAATGCACTCGAAGCCAAAGTTTGGATGTTCTAAGCTCATAGTTTTCCCACATAAAAGCGGAAAAAGAAAAAGAAACCAGTGCTGCCTTTAACCACTGGCTTTTATCCGCAGACACGAGGCGTGCAGAGAGTACGCCAACAACATCAAGTATTTTACAAAGCAGGGGAAATACCGGCACATAATTGCAGCAACATGAAAGGCTCCGTAAGTTCAAGTATACATATCAGAGCGGGTACAGTGTAAGATTTTTAATGCCCCACAGTGTAGGAAGTGAAAAAAAGAGGAACACATCAAAAGACTGTCACATCGCATCTCTGTTTTGCTAGTGTCTCGGGAAAAACTGTCCCTCTCTGACGAAGATTATTAGCTCCTCTCATAACAAAACAGTAGATTAGTCACGGTGTGAACCAGAAGAGCCACAGAGTCTCTTCCTGAACCTTGAGAAGTGTCACTACTGTTTTCCCAGTTGTGTTTTGTGGGTACTTTTCTCTTTTTTTTTTACTGTGGGGGAAATCCTGTCCACAGGAGGCTGCTGTAATGTAAAACTGTACACTGAAGCTCCAAACATGGGAGTAATCAGCAGAGTACAGTACGGTATTCAGAGGTGGGAATACTGTACAGGCTGGTCAGACTGCTCCTGTCGTCACACCAAGTGGATGCTGTGTTAGTATGACTTCCTGAGGGGCCCCTGGATTCTCTACAATCAGTCATAATCACACTTTCAGCTCAGCTCATATCTGAAAACATGCCAGAGACACAGTATCAGCTCATATGATGCAGTTCAGGTGGAGATTTTACACACAGCTCGCTGAAGGAATCCTGAGGAAGTGTAACAGAAGTACTGCACGGGATAAAAAGAGGGTTTCAGATTTTTCGTTTCATGAATGGTGCTGAATGTATGAACTTGGGAGCCGGCAGCAGCTCTGGAATAAAGGACCTGAGTGCATATTTCTTTTACTCCCCCTGCACCTTGTGACTTTTTCACCTCCGCTCAGAGGTGAGCAGGGCCTCCTGGTCTGACCATAGCAACCTCTCCCATGACATCAGAGTGATATCTGAAGCATGCAGGCCAGGGGAGGAGAGAGGTGGAGCCCCAGCTGGACCACTTCCACCTCGCCATCTGGGTCCAGGCCGTGCTACAAAGAACTAACACACGTGTGCTGCAGCCACCCATGGATCCATCCAACCAACACGGGATTATTCATACTTGAACGAGCTACTGTATTTTACACATTGTGGCCCATGTATGACTGTAGAACTAGAGGTAGCTGATGTGATTTTGCTAAACGGGGTCAGAGTTCATGTTGATGTAACTCTAAGTGGGATTTACAATAGTTAAAGGATACTTAACTGTGGCCAATTTAGTAAATCCTTTCAAGTATCAGATGACACAGGGCTAAATAGAATTGCTTTTTTCTCTCTGGAGTGAATGTTTTGCAAGTGAACGCAGCTTATACATGTCTGAAAACAGATGAGCTAGAAGAAGAAGCTTGTCTATTGGTTGTTCTCTAATTTATAGCTGATGAGCATGAGGCTGTTATAAGATGCAGGAGTTTGGAGGGGCTTTCCACAGTACCACTACCTCACTGTGCATAATTAAAAGCCTGCTTTTGTTGACCTCTGTCTCAAAATAATGGCAAATGATTACTTCAGGGTACCGTTCAGTATTAACAGCTTGCTTTCAGTATTGGCTCTGAACCGTCAGTTCCATTTCAACTGGGTAATAACGGCCATTTGTGCGTCATCTTGTCTCAAAGGACCTTTTGCCATCAGACATCAGTCCTCCAGCATAGCTTCTCCTGGGTGGCAAATTCCCTGTAAGATATAATTATTCACAGCAGGCCACGGTTAGTTTCATGCCTGTAAGATGCATGTCACCTGTTGTTCACGCAGCCAAACATCCATACCAGGCCCGGCTGCTCCCCCAACTCTTCCTGTGCCTACGTCTTTGATCAATAATTCTGTGGCTACCCGTCAGCCATCAATATGTGCAGAAGAGAGGGGCCCCATTGTCATCTAATTACAGGCCTACTGCTCTATGACTGAGCCAGTGCCTGGGCGAGTGTGATTAAAAGTCAGCTGGAGCATGCTAGCGGTTCTTTCAACTGGAACCAACAGCTTGGAAACACAGCGCAGCCAAACAAAGCTCTGTTCAGCACGCTCCGGCTGGGCCTGAGGTTTTAAGCGTTATTGGTGGTGACGTTCCTCTCGGATGGGGGTTCACAGAAGTTGGAAGTAACGTGATCAAGCACCTAATTTGTGATGAAATTGAGAGCACCTGTGACATCTGGAAGGGCTGAAGCTGATCGTATACGAGTTCATCTTTAGAGCCAGAGCAGCCAAACTGTTGGACAATAGCTTCATGAGAGGGACAGCGGCCGGTGAGGACACACGTGAGGAGCCAAGACCATTGTTTGTCTTGAATCAAGAAAAGGACAGCAAACACAATAGGATCTTGAGAGCTTGGATTAATATGCTTGCATGTCCATCTGGTTTTATACCTCCGTGCCGGCGATAACTGTGGCCAGAGGCATTATATTTTCAAATTGTTTGTCCATCCTGTTCTCATGAACTCAGGAGCGGCTGGACGGAATTTCTTCACATTTGGCAAAAACATTCACTTGGACTTGAGGATGAACTAATTAGAATTTGGTGGGCAAAGGTCAAAGGTGAAGGTCACAAAACACATTTGTGGCTGTAACTCAAGAATTCATGCTAATTATGACAAAAGTTTACACAAACATTCAATAGAATAAGATAACAAAAAGTTCAACTTCCCAGTGACATTATGTTGTTCTGCAAAAGCGCTTTGCCATTATTCATCGCCATAATTCAGGAACAGAAGAAGATTCCGATCATATTTTATGGTCAGATACTGAACTGGTGACACACCTTGCAACTATGGAGATTGTGTGGATCCTCTGTTCTGCCAGGTTAAATGTGTGTATCAAGCACATAAGGCTTTATGTACAGACTGACATATCCTCCGTAACGTCACCCTCAGCTTTCCTGATCAGTTTTGAAGCTCAATGTGAAGGCTCTGGCCATCGCCATCAGTGCTTGACTCTGCATAACTGCTGGCTAATCCAAAAATTAGGAAAGAGTTGGAGTGTGAATGGAGCAGAGGCAGGTCATGCCAACATCTCTGGGCCGTGGATTCTCCTGTGACAGTACCAAGTGATCATTTGAAGTACCGCACTTTGGCACTTCCATGCAGGTTTTTATGGTGAAGTCCACATTTTACAATTTGTAACTTCTTTCCATTAAAATCCATATTTGAGGCATTGTCTCCTGTCATGACTTCTTCCAACTTTACAACTTTAACTCTAACCGTATTTCTAGTTG
>OMNN01031117.1:51683-61875 GCA_900302755.1 Chromis chromis | reverse complement strand
CTTAGACACCCAAATAAACATTGTCCCAGAACAAGCACACTCCCTCATGCAAATGGAAATCCCAAATGTCACTGGCCTACCCCCGCAGGAAAATGCACCCCACCACATGGCAAAAACATCAAACAATCAGGAACATCTTGAGGAACATGACAATCGACCAAGATGTTGATTTGACCTCCAAACTTCCTAGACCCCATTCTGATCAAGCATCAACAGGATGCAGTGGAACAAGTTTGATTGACAGAGGCCCCACTGCACAACCAACATCCTGGTGCCAGACCCCATAGGACACCCTGAGAGGTCCTCTTGTCCATGCCCAATGGTTCAGAGCATTTTTGACGACATATGGGAGACCAACACAATATTAGGCAGGTGGTCATAATGTTATGCCTGATCGGTGTATGTATCTGTGCACTAAATGTGAATCTAGCTACCAGCAGTTTAGCTTAGCTTAGCACAAGCTGTAGAAACACAGGGAGGCTGCTTGCTTGGTTTTGTCCAAAAATAACAAAACCTGTGTGCCAGTACATCTAAAGCTCACTAATTACTGCAGTATATCTTGTTTGTTTAATCTGTACAACAACCAACATGTAAAAACATTTTTTACGGCAAGTCATCATTCATCATATAGTGTGTGTAGGACTGTTTCTTGCCAGGTGTCAGAGTCTTATTCACTTTTTTTGTCCACCTTAAACAAGATATAATTTATTGCTGAGGACCATTTGCAGGTGGATTTTCTTGCCTTTGGACAAAACAAGATCAGCTGTTCTCCCTTCTCTCTGGGCTCTTTGCTAAGCTAATTGATTTCTGGCATTACAAAAAGGCAAACAAGCATATAACCCAAAATTTTTCCTCTGATAAACCACAAAATACTTTAAAAAAAACATTTTAAAATGCCTTACACAACCATAAAAATGCATAAATGCGTCAATTCCTGTGCCGCAGATGGGTTGTCCTGAACTGCTGAATCACTGAATCATTACAGAAGCAAAAACAGCCATTATTTAAACCAAAGTGTTGCAATATTATACGACACTGATGGAGATAAATGAAGGAGGATGGATGAAAGTGTTCCCTGACCACTCTGCAGTGAAAGCAATGGTGTAATTGGAAAACAAGCTACTTTATCACCGAAACCAATGGATAGGACAGAGGGAGACAGAGGTACAGGGCGATGGAGACAGCCAATGTTGAACTCCTTTTAATATCGTTAACTGCATGTCCATTTTCATTTGTTCCCAGGATAGGACAGCACAATGCCTATGTGTGTGCGTGCATATACTATGTGTAAGAGAAAAGAGGTTGAGAAAGGAGACAGAGGACGAACGCAAATTTATCTGACAGCGCTGGACAATGTCAGATCCGTCCACATGGGCGTGTGCGTACTTTGGATGAGATCTGTTCATTATTTATTACTTTACTACTGCTTTCATGACCGTAACATACTTCCAAACATCATTAACAATCCCAGCACAAATCCTGTCTTATTTGTACAGCCAGGTGCACCCAGGGCACAGCAGGACAAATATAAAATATCCTGGCGAGCGAGGGCTGTGAGGCTTTGACGATGTCCAGGTTGGAAAGTCCTAAATATTCCCACCTCCGCCTCAGGTCAATAAAGTTAATCATAAAAGGCTATTTATTTTACGTTTTTCAATGTTTGGTTTCCATTTCTATTTCTCGTGGGAAAAGTTTATGCTCAAAAAATGGAACACATGCTGCTTTTGCTTGATCCTTAAATGTAAATTGTCTAAATGATGTTGTTGAAGGGCCTTTTTAATGGTCCTTCAGCGGATACTGAAACACACTAATACTACCTCTGAGCAGGGCACAGGGTGGCTGATGACTCTTACGGCACTGCGGGTCCTGAGAGGGATTCGTGTAAATCGACGCAGAGCGAGCGAGAGCTTATTGTGAGTAATTAGGGAGAGATGAAATTGAATGCGATTCCTACAGCAGCACAGCATGCTGCGTTAATGTAACAGAGCACTCATCAAGTCCACGCCACAAAGCCAATATGAAAAACATCTGTTTCAACATCTCCCACTTCCCAAAGCAATGTGCTTGAGTGGATTGTGGCACTGTGACCTTGACGGTGTTCAGTTTTTATTCAGCTTTAGCGGCTGCGTCCGTGCCAGTGCCTCTGTTGCCTCCGAGGCAGAGTTATGACTGTGGAGGTTTGCTCTTGTTCTGTTATGACTGCTAACCATGACTGTTTTTACAGTCAGACGGTCAGAAATGTGGTGATTCCCATTATACTATTACTGGATGGGGGCGAAGTCTATCTACATTATGGTGGTGCTTTGTCAAATGAGTGATTTTTATTTTTTTTTTGCAATGAATAAGCATGCCCTAATTAGATTGCATGTCAGAAAACTGACAGGAAGGATGTCAAATTATTCTTGCTAATGGCCATCTTGCCATAAATGCTCTCTGGGAACTGGAGTCACATGTTCCTATAGTAGTTAAAATAGAAGTTATTGAAAACTTAAATGTTTTGTTGACGGTTTTAAACTTACTAACTGACATTTTTGTTTAAAGCTAAACCTGTCATTAAAGGGAAGAGGCTCTGACATCTGAAATGAGTCACTTTGACAAGTTTGTTGACAGTCTACTGCCAAGGACATACAGTCACACAAAGGTCTGGGCACTGTACACATGTAGTTTTACGGGCCCCTCTTTCACTTTCAACACACTTTGTCACACCTAAATGGCCTAAATGAATCTAAACCGATGTATCTATAATAGAATGTTTACACCTCTATGAGAGTGGGCAGTCTGAAATCTCAGCATATTTCTTTTCTGCACACAAATATAATATTGAGTGAAGCTTCACCGCAGAAATAAGGTAAATTAGTCACCATCAAGTGCTACTCTAGGTCAGTCTGTTGCAGCACAGAAGTTGCATAAGGAAAAGTTTAGTAACCTGAAGGAGCAATCCATAACTGTTGAATTGCTATCAGACTGACTGGCTGCTCTTAGTACAAGTAATGAAATAACTTAAGGGCGGCTGTGGCTTAGGTGGTAGAGTGGGTTGTCTACTGATCGCAAGGTTGGCGGTTCGATCCCCAGCCCCTCCACATGCCGACACTGAGTTGCTCCCAATGGCAGGCAGGCACCTTGCATGGAAGTCTGTCGCCATTGGAGTGTGAATGGGTGAATGCGAAACAGATTGTAAAGCGATTTGAGTACCACTAAGGTAGAAAGGTGCTATTTAAGTGCAGACCATTTACCATAACTTATTTGTTGATTCTGCTGAAGGTTCATTTCCATTAGTCAAACTGATCAAAAATGTCAATAAGCTAATTATGTTTCAAAACTTAGAGCTTGAGGAACATTGTGCACCTGAAACACCTGAAACTTCTAATGATTAGAGTGATACTTTAGAATTCTAACAATGCAGCATAAAGCAAACAGCTTGGTGTTATTTTTGGCCAATGTTAAGTGTAAACTGCTGAAAACGGGATGTAGCATTAGTCATGTTTTATGGCACCACGTTTTACTAGTAATAGTAACTTTATGAGTTTATTTACAATGTCAATAACGTAAAATTTGAACGTTACACATAATTTTTTATTAATTTGTGAGGGCCCTCCCCAACTTGGGGCCCTACTAATTTAGTCCCATAATTCCCCACTCTCTACCAGTGGCAGAATGTGATCATGGGCCTTTTTTACAACCAAAATTTTAACTCATAGTAGGAAAAGCACTGGTGTTACTTAAACCCTTATAACAACCTGTAGATTCTTGTGGCCCAAAAAGGCCAAGGAGTGAGACACTAGTACACATGTGCTGTGGGCTGTGCAATGCAGAAACTGACAATGAAGCCAATAAACTTTTTTGGAGTATGCGCTGAGTAAGCAGTTTTCATTCACATTACTGGGCACCATTTCTGAGTCTGATATTCAAATCCTGTAATACTTCCATGGCCAACAACACCAGAACCCTGAAATCAAAGAAGCTAAATGGAATTCAGCCATCATCAATTTTAACTTCCCACCTGTTATTCTCCTACTGTGACAGTTCATAATGTCTATGTGTCTCTGTGTTAAAATGACCAAGAAGTCAACGACAGTTTAAAGCCACATTTTAAATCTCTTTCTCTCTCTCAGCCAGTCATTTGAAAGCTCCGTCTGTCTTTCTTGGTGCAAAGCCATTTCTCACCCGTCCAACATCTGAAGTTGTAAAAGTGCTGATCAAGCTTGCAATAATATCAACTTTCTTGGTTGTAGTGGCACCTGTTTTTATGAACCTTATAAAAATGTGTTCAGACATAAACATAGTCAGGTAGACTGTGTTTATGTGCCCCAAATAGCCAATATAGTGACTGTGCAGTAGCTGTAAGTTAGCGAGGAACATGCTCTGAATACATTACACTATAGGTGTTGTGTGTGTTTTTGTGGTAACCAGAAATCTATTCATGCGATGTTACACATTTCTATTGACTTTATATATAATGACCACATCTAAAATCTGCCTTGTTTTCTGTCTGAAACTACCTTTAAAGGAAAACATGACATGTTTGTTTTAACCAGTTTTGTGTAGTTGTATGAACAAGCCAATGTCCATTGATCAGATTCCTGCATGGGAAATTACAAGTTATCTTAATTTTTGGGACACTCCTCCTACTTTCTACTGCCGATGTGATTATAATTGGCTGATAGGTGATTATGGGGTGTAGTTCGAGGGAGTTATAAAGGCATAAGAGGCACTTATTTCAGACACTAAGTCCTTCATCCTTCCACTAGACAATAAATGTTAAGAAGCAGGAGATGTGAATGCTCAAAGCTGCCTGTTCACATCTGTACGAGACCTGCAGCACAGCACCTCTATGTCTCCTCATAGATCACCTTAAGTGCCTTACTTACACTTTATTCACCTCATAAACATTTCTTAAAGGCAGAAGACAGCCCTGCAGAGGTTTGCCCAATACTAGTAGCCCTACAGTCAGACATATATTATTGTCAAGTAACGTCTTATGAAAGTCATTTATAATTTTCACATCATCCTGACATGGTTTATTTCACTTAGAAAACACAATAAATTCTTGTCCGACTGACATTTCAGAATAAATTACAGATAAATCAAACTCTGTCAGGCTGCAGGAGGAACGTGATGGATAAAATGGAAGGAAACACAAGTTTGGCCTCTGGGTATTGTTACACATTCTCGTTGGTTTTGAGGCGCTATCTTTGATATTTTCACATGCTTCTCCTGGGTTTTGAGGCCAAGCGAGCAGTCTGGACTAAATGCGGAGCAGGAGGAGTCACCAGGAACCTAAATATTATTTCACAGAAATCTAATATGTGGGTACAAGTATGACAGCTAATAAGCTGGCCCCTGTCCGGACTGCACACCACCCACGGAGCGACCAGCCGTGAAAATCCCACCCTCTGTGTGGATGACCTCACAGCTCGGACCTCTGCTCAGGCCAGGGTCTCCAACCAGGGTCCAATAAGCCACCCCATAACTCGCTAACACTCTTTTCATTTGTCCTCCTTGCTCTTTTAGGATACGAGCACCACATAGTTGCAGTAATACAGAGTGGGGTGCTGAGTGTCAGTTGAACACTGCACTAGGTGTGTCCAGATTAGCGTGGGTTGTGGCCTGGCGCCTCCATTGTTCTGCGTTGTTATTTCAGAATCTAAAAAAAAAAAAAAAGAGAGAGAACCATGCAGGATGGTTTCCACAGGCCGAGCCATCAGTGAGGGTCGTGTGAGCTGCAGTCCGGAGGTCTTTTATGCAGCCATGTGGCCCCAGATTTCCAGGAGAAGTTTTTACACAGGATGCACGAAGATAGCCGCACCGTTTTCTTTGCTGCGTCACAGCCCTTTGCCAGCCATAATTACAACGTCAGTCTGTTTAAAAAGCAGTCTTATGGGAATATGAGGGCCCCATTACCGAATCAAGACCATGCGCTCGGGGCCGGGGGGGGCCGTAAAACACTCATCTATGGCCAACAGTAAAAGAAGCAGCAGAGCAAAGAAAAAAATGGCACTCTGACAACATCACATTTAGTGCAATAATAATCACACCCCCTTTTTGCTTTTATTGCATGTAGGCTTGATTGATTCATTGCCTTGAGGAGAGGACACATGGAAATATACCTGTCACAGTGTTGGTGACCATGGCAGCAAAGTTTCCAAGGACTGACCACGCTCATACAGTGCCAGATGTGTGTCTTGTTTGGGGAACAGGAGGTGTAAGAGGTGCTGTGTGGTATCAGGGACACAAGTCATATACACTGACTTGCATATTACTCTTTATGTCGTGACTGTGTTTGTATTCTGCTTTAAGACTCTCTCTGGTCATTGATTAATCCCCTGAAAGCTCTTCTCCATTTATCAGAATTACATATTTGGGGTTTTTTTTTTTTGCCTTAAAATGGCTCCGATGTAACACTACATCTGATGCCTCCTTTAGAATGCTAGGATCTATTAAGTCTCCACCCATCTCTCCACTACAGTATTTGCTGCAGCTGGAGCACACCAGTTCACCTACTCTGCATTACATAATGGCAAGTAGTAATATTGGAGTGATTTAGTCCTACATGTTCAAACCAGAAACTGATTTTGAAGAACAATTATTATATGGAAAGCAGCATAGCGCAGGTTGATAGCATTGGTTCCTTAAGTTTGTAACGTTTGCAACCCCAGAAATCTGAATCCATGTTTTTGAGACTGTCATTGCTACACTGCAGCTTTAAGATTGAAATTCCATGGTGGTGACGGCTTACTTCGCTAATGATGTGTCTTCCAGCATTTAAAAAACACCATATGGAAATTTTAACAAGGTAAAAACCTTAAAACTTGTCATGCAATGTCATGCGTGTTGGGCAGTTTGGAGTCACATAAGAACACCTGTGTTGTAGCATTTAAGTAATACAGACAGGTAATTAATCCACAGACCAGTTTTGGACACTTTGACAATCAGAGAAAAGTTGATTTAGTTAACTGACAGCACATTATACCGCCATTAACTGTGTAGGAAGGGTTTATTTATCCTGTCTAGTGGTCTAATCAGAGTCAGATAACACGGAAATCGACGAATAAGAGCATCAGTTAAATGTATAAACAACGAAGTAGGGTTTGAAGCTGCTCCTCATCCATTCTCATCAGAAAGAAGCCACATAAGAGTCTACACGGAGGAGGGCCGAGACTTGTTTTACAATAGGTGGTTTTATTTGTAACACTGACTCTTGCTCAAACGAACTCCTCAAACATCTCCATCATGCCATGCTAAAAACCTCTTGCCATTGTAAGCCTGTAGTTATTGATTATGTTTGGCCATGTGGGGGCAGCATAACTAGCTTTAAACACAGCATATGCATAATTTAGCTTATCAAGTGGACATGGCTTCCTGGTTAGCAAACAGTGGCTTGTATGCACACTGAACTCAGATATAATTGATCATATATGTGTCCATCTGATGAATGCAGCCCCAATATTCACTCTCCTTTTAGCTCAGCTTTGGTCTCTACCAACTCCTAACAATAAAAGTTTATACTATACTCACAAGCTAGCTGATAACTTTCTCTATCTGCTGTTTGTTGCTCAGCAGGTCTTGCACAGTGCCTTGAACAGAGTTTTAGATCTTCAATGAAAGCTATTTCAGAGTGATGAGTCTGAACTGAAACAAAAAGGTTGCTCTAAAATTGAAACAAGATGGAACAAATAAAGCTCCATGGAGCAGAGAGAAACCACAAAATCATGTGATAACCTAATTATTTGCAGGAGACTCAGCTCGCATTATACTTCAGTCATTTGCTCCATTAATATGAAATGTTGGTTATAGCAGCCTTAAAGTCAGATTTGGGCTACATTAAGGGTAGGCATCTAATGATTTGGTAAGGATTAAGCAGCTGAAAATGGTTCGAGTAGTGTTTTCACATAAGGAAAAAATGTTTTCTTATTGTAAAAGAATATATGGAAAATTACAATCAAACCCACTCATGGTAGGAGCCCTTTTGTTATGTTGTGAATTTAACCTGGGTCAATGCAGTTAAAGGCGAAAGCACATAGCCCTCCACTGGCCCAACCACAACAGCCTCACTGCGCTGTTTCTATGTCAAACCACTGCCTGTTTCTAGTCATGTCTCCTTCATGTAATCCATTTGTGGTGGGAAAATGTATTTCTCCCTTGTACAGTTTAAGATGTGCTCTTTCCACCAGATTTTAGCACTCAAAGGACGGTCACAGGATTTATTGCTCATTGGAAACGATAACAAATATATAATGGATAAGTGCGTTTGACGCTCTTGATGGCATCTGGAATGGACAAAAATAGACTTTGGGATTTTCCCAAGACAAAACAACAGTGAAGCTGAATATATTATGTAACATTTATTCACTATGAGGTAAATACAGTATAGCAGATGTTTACTTGTCAATCATCTGAAGTACAGGAATGCAGGGTTTGTCTTTGTCAATAACTACATTGAATTAAATGTAAATACATTCTCCTCCACATAATTTGAATTGACGTGAACGGAGACACTGTACTACTTTGTCTCCATTCATGTCATATCCAATCAAAAGGAAGAGTCAGAACTATGCAAAGATATTATTCTGTGTGGTTTTAAAGTAAGCATCATCTTCTGTAGAAGTAAGGCAGTAATTCTGGACTAAAGCTATAAAATTCACACAGGACTTCAAATTGACAAGTTAAATATATAATTTTGATTGTCCGATCTGATAGAACATTGCATTTAAATTAAATAATGATAGGCAATACAGAAGTTATTACTTATTGAAATATAATACTCTGAGAACTTTATAGAGTTCAATCTGTTCAATGTTAAAATCATAAAACTCAGCGAGTTCGCCAAGATGGCTGTCGAGATCCACATCCACCTCAGTCAGAATAAACATGCCTTCAGCACAAGCATATCGAACAAAAGATTTGATCACAGACAAACACAAATTGCAAACACCACATGGAATGCATTGATATATCTGACCTTGCGTGATCCTGGGTTCACACAAAAACATCCCAGAAAAAGTTTGATGCTGTGATCAAGGCGAGAGCCCAGAGGGCCTGAACCAATAAAAGGCCGTGGAAGGTTTCCAAATTTTCTGGACTGTTGTAGAATAAGAAGTGCTTGGCTCAGTTTGTTCTCTCCATCTGAGCAAAGGTTTGGGCTGGAGGCCTGTCTTCAGAGTCTTGACTGGATGCCATGGGAGCAGGCCGCAGCAGAAAAACAGGTCAATACTGACTGTTAATGCCACGATTGGATGGTTTGTGGTCTGACCATTTAGGAGACGGAACAAAATAACATTTTACTGGGGTTCATAAACCTCTTGTGGATGTTCGAATGGCTCCTCCATAAATCCTAAAGTGTTGAAGGGAGACAATAAAGTTGAAGCTACAAGAATGACAAAATGTATAGAGCTGCAGAGTTTTAGAGGAGTGCCCTGCACATGCTGGAAAATTAAACTATAGTACCACTGGTGTTATACAGGCGGTATAAAAAGCCAGTAAAGATCAATGAGTGGTGAATGATAATCACATTGAGAGGATATAGAGTGGTAGATAAAAGTAAGAATCTGTTTAAGACAAAGTCTTTGCCTGGAATTCCCCTTTAACCACTTCAGTTATGCACACTGATGTCAAATATCTACTTATTTGTAGTTAATCAAGTCAAACTGAATAAAAATTCTCTATTACTCTCAGGTTTCTTTTTTTCAGACAAAGAATGTAGGAGATGTTCTTTTACCTGACATGTTTCGACTGACAACTTCAGTGTTCCTCAGGGGCGTCAGCTGATCGCTGTGACGTGTCTTTATGTGGTGTTCTTCATGGGCGTAAAGTCACGTCACAGCGATTAGCTGACGCCTCTGAGGAAGACTGAAGTTGTCAGTCGAAACATGTAAGGTAAAAGAACATCTCCTACATTCTTTGTCTGAAAAAAAAGAAATCTGAGAGTAATATTCAGAGTAGACAAAATGAACTTGCTGGAATTAGAAATTCTCTAATGTCATAGGAAATTAGTACAAAAAATGGTGTATGTTTTTACTTTTTATCTGGTAAAAAGTGTATCTACTATTAAAAAAAAAATAATTAAAAAAAATAATAATTTAGTTACTCTAGGGGTATACTATTACCTCAGTTTCAACTATGGATGGTTCCAATTGCCACACCTGGTAAACACCTGCCATTGTTGTTAGCCACTGCTCAGTCCCATCAGAGACTG
>OMNN01031117.1:37525-51663 GCA_900302755.1 Chromis chromis | reverse complement strand
GTCAGTCGAAACATGTCAGGTAAAAGAACAGCTCCTACATTCTTACGCCCATGAAGAACACTACATGGGCGTAAAGTCACGTCACAGCGATTAGCTGACGCCTCTGAGGAAGACTGAAGTTGTCAGTCGAAACATGTCAGGTAAAAGAACAGCTCCTACATTCTTACGCCCATGAAGAACACTACATAAAGACACGTCACAGCGATCAGCTGACGCCTCTGAGGAAGACTGAAGTTGTCAGTCGAAACATGTCAGGTAAAAGAACATCTCCTACATTCTTTGTCTGAAAAAAAAGAAACCTGAGAGTAATATTCAGAGTAGACAAAATGAACTTGCTGGAATTAGAAATTCTCTAATGTCATAGGAAATTAGTACAAAAAATGGTGGATGTTTTTACTTTTTATCTGGTAAAAAGTGTATCTACTATAAAAAAGGATGTTTTTTAAATTTTAGTTACTCTAGGGGTATACTATTACCTCAGTTTCAACCATGGATGGTTCCAATTGCCACACCTGGTAAACACCTGCCATTGTTGTTAGCCACTGCTCAGTCCCATCAGAGACTGTAGTCTATGGTCATAATTTGAATCACAGAATATGTGAACAGTGGTTCTTAATGAGTGGGGTCCATGACACCTTGTGAAGGAGTAATCTAAATGATTTATAACTGATATAACAGATGTGGCCAATTGATTACCTATCATTCACAATCCATGGAGAGGAAAAATACTGGAATATTTTCTCTTCTATAAAAAGTTCCTGGAAGAACAGCAGGTGAGAAATGACTGATGACAGAAGATGAGCAAGAAAAAAAACGTGGAGATATTGCAAAGATAAAGGCCGCCAAGATAAATGTTATGGCATAGTACTGTATACTCCATCGTTAAGCACTTATATCCAAAGCTCTGGAACCAGAGCTTCACTCTATTTTGAAAACAGTAACTGCAAAATGCTATTTGATAGGTGATATAACCAGCAGGCCGTGCAGCTTAGCTCAATTCAATACTGTTGAAGCCATAAGTTACCACCACTCAGTGAATTTGAGTTTGATGTGCATTTATTATCAACATTATTAGTTTTGTAAAGATAAAATTAAATTTTGTTTCATTTTCTTTCAGGGGCTGCAGCAACCTGAAACTCAGTGGTTCCACTTCAACTGGCCAACTAATGAGCTGCTGAGTGGAGCGAGAGTCAGGACACTGAAGTAATGGTGGGTGTGGACGAAGGAGACTGCATCAGGAATTTACAGTCACATGAGGTGAAAAAACAAACCCTGTAGAGAGCACTAATTTGCACATTGCCAGAAATTAACCAAATACTATTTTAAATAAATATTTATTGGGCACAAAGTGCAACTGAACAACTGTTATTTTCTAATATATAGAATAAAGGTGCAATATGTGACATTCTGAACATAAATTCAAACATTAAAATAGCAAGAAACAATTATCTGCGGTGAAAAGAAATAGTGGAGTAATGCTATAATCCTAGCTTCTCTGTTCAGTGTTTTGGCAGCTTGTCTGGTTACATATACTTGTCAATGCATGTGAGTTCCTCCCTTTGAAACCATTGGCTCTTCCCATAAACTCACTCAGCACATTGTAAAAGCAAAAGTGTGGTCTAGAGTTAAGCTGGTGCAAACACCAAAGAAAGAATTCAGTTTTTTATTTAAGATATTTACAATTTATATGCATTTGTTTCATTTTATCTCAGTGTGAGGGTCTACACACTGAGAAATTTGCAGAACAACTGCAGTATCACCACAGTTCATTGTATAAAAAATTCATTCATTTTTCAGATTCTACTCAAATTTGACTTTGCTCAAAAATGTGTGTATGATGAGTTTGCTATTATTTCAGTGTGCTGAGTGGTTGTCCTTGGTGCTAGTATGTCCTATAACATCCAGAACAACAAATACATTTTAGATTTTTGCATCGGAAAAGCAAATTAAAGCTGATGCCAGTATGAAAATGAAGATTTCATCGATTCTATTGAAGGGTGACTCATCTGATCAGCTGCACCCTCATCTGACAGTGAAGCCAGCAATCCCAAACAACTCTGTGTATTACATTCGTAAGTGGTGCATCATCTGATTTAATGTGATTTAAACAAGTGCTTCCCCTTGAGAGGACATAAATTATACTAATGTCTTGTATACTACCAATAATCCAATGGCAGTTTGAAGCTGATCAAAAGCCAGCTCAAAGTGGATGTTCTGACGTCAGGTTGAAAGTATACCCACGAGGATGCTCTTCGCTTATGGTTATCATTATGTGTACTAGGAGGACTTGGCTTGATATGGAAGCACCAGAGTAAACATAATAACTGCAAAAAAACATCCTTGGGGTTATATTAAAGTTCACAGTGGAGCATGCATCTGTATGAAATCATCCTTTCCACCTCAGCATATGTACCAACTCAAACATGTTTGTTTTCCAACTTATGTCCTGGTAAATCCTGTCTTTTTGCCCTAAACCATTCATCTGCCTCATGTTGTGAGGGAAACAGATAACACCTGCTGGTTCATCTTCACTTTACCCCCTGCTTTAGGTAAAAGTAACAGAAGTTAACACGCACATATGGAATTTAGCCCTATGGTGGTCGGAAACATGATCCTCTGAGAGGTGTGGTGAACTCCAGAACGGAAGCCCTGCTGTGACCAATATATAACCCAGCATGAGTCATCCTGCCAAGACCCCACAGATATGATGACCCTCTCCACTGTGCTGTAGCTGCATTGCTTGGGCCCCTGCAAGACGAGTTATGAACATGCCCTCTGTGATCATCTTCAGATGTCCCTCCTCTTCCTTGGGGACAGCAGAACAAAAGAAAAAGGGAAAAAGAAGCCAGGAAAAATCAGTCATTTCCCGAAGGCCCTGGATGTTTCAATTTATACACTGCTTCCTGAATTAATGCCACTGATTTGATTTGTCTAAGGTAGAGACATACTCCTGCACTGTCTCATTCACTCGGCAAGTTTGAATTATTGTAAAAGGGTGTCTGTGTGTGTCAGGAGTATGAGGGAGACAGTTGAGATGACAATAGGCAATCAGGAAGACTGATGTAATGATAAAATCAATCAGGGTTTGATACATGGCACCATCTCGCTGCTCACCACAGCCATTTTTCCAAAGATATCACTGTTTCAGTGCAACAGGAATTAGACATAACCACAATGTGAGTTCTCTTTTCCCCTTGTTCCGTCCAGTGGGGCTGAAATGAGGACAGCCTGGCTCGCCCTTACCTCAAAGAAAACCCCCCAGCAGGTGCCAGGAGCTCCCCAAACAGAAGATCACATGAGAGGCAGTGTAGCTGTTGAAAATAAACAAGTTAACAGTTGACTTTTTATGTTGCCCTAAGGTTTGTGGGGTTTCATTAGAGTTGGAAGTACATGCAACCACAGGTGAAAAACCCTCCTGGATGTGGTGTGTATTTGAAGTGATAACCGCCAAGCCTCTCCAAAATAAGTACAGATTCTGTCCAGACCAACAGCTCAAACGTATATGAGGGGAAGGGCTGCTCGTAAAAACAGAGACCGCACCATGATAATGCAGCTTTCTCGATATAGACTAAATAGGGTCTTGTGTTCTTGGGAGTGCAAATGTGCCAAGCTATAGTGAGGTGTCCAAACTCCTTAAAATGCATAAACATTGTATACTAAATTGCAACTGGAACAAAGGCTCATGTGAAAGGTTCTGCTGTTAGTTGCTTCTGTGGAGCTTTTCGTAAGAGCCAACCCAACAATGACCCATAGACTACCTTCTCCTAGGAGGACAAGAAATTTTAGGATTAGACTGTCCATGGGTTTCTGGCTTGTCTTACATGGCTCACATATAGGAAAAGTGGAAGTAAATCTTTCAAGTAAGTATTATCTTGATGAATGGACCACATATTTTAAACTGAAATTGTTAGCTGTCAATATTAAGGTGAAAACAGTGAAAGTTTAGAGCTGAGATACTAAACAGCCCCAAAAATACAACTTTCATTGGATTGTATTACATGCTGTTCACTAAATATCACAAATAATATTTATAAAATCAATTACCAGCTGTTTAATTCCCAACTGATTCTCAATTCCCACAGCAGTGTGACAGTAACAACTGAAAGTGGCTTGGATCTGACATTGAAAAATACAATACATCCAGAAATGATTTTGCCTCCTTTCCCCCAATGTTCCGCCAAAGTCAATGGTCATAAATCTGAGAATGGAAACAATGATGAAATAAATTTTTCTACCGACATTCAAAAACAGCCAAGCCACTTCCAGGGGAGGCTACAATGTGCTCTAACATCCAAATCAGCAGGAAATGAAGGTGGCCTGACCTGGTCTGTTCTGTGCCAAGACTGTACGTGGTTCAAAGTGTTTATGGATCGACTCAATGAGTGACATAGTAATACTCACATAACCTGCTGGATTATATACAGAATGTACAGCGCCTTCAGTATAAATCTACCATTTCCATTTCTGTCCTCTATGGAAAACAATCAGAAGCGAAAAGGAAAGAATGAAATAACATTTGCATACTATACAAAAGCAGTTCGCTGGTAATGCTTGTCAGGAGACCGTTGGAGGAAGATAGATAGTGCGATTCAGTGTCCTCTGTGGTCTCCAAATGTGATGAATCCAAAATATCCACGTATTTTCCCAGACACCCTATCTCTTTCGTAATCCAGTCCAGCCAGCAGGCCGTGTGTATTGGGCTTCACGCTTCCCAAGCCCCTTGTCTGCCTTGTACAGACCACGACTTCCTACCACAGGACCCCCGCCGCTCAGCGAGGCCGCCAGACCGCTAGTCTACCCAACACTAATGGCTCTATTTAGTAACTCAGAGCCAAGCACTCTCCAGGAGTTAAATGTGACATGGAGACCCAGAGCACATTCTCACAGATTCAACAACTCAAGCAGGTCAAATCTCACCAGCATCTCTCTTCAACACAGGCAATTTATTGACCAGCTACCTAATTGTTATGTAAGATTTTCAGATTACATTATGTCTTCAAGAAGGCTTTAAAGGAGGTTCTTAGCTCTGGGCGATGCTCAGGGGACCAGTATTACACAGATTATGAGCGAGTTGTTCCTCAGTAGTTCCCTATCCAACCCTGTCTCTAAATTACACTCCTAAACTGCATTCTCATTTTTTCACTTCAAAACAAATGTATTTTCTCAACTGTGGAAAGTCTTCCAGTTTGAAAGAGTCACAAACTCCAAGTACGAAGGCCAGAGGAGAGGATGGAAGTATAGATGAGCCAGACTCTAGTTTGTATCCTATGCAGGACCATTACTAATAGACGTAAGTCTATTGGCTCTTTGTCTAGGTTCATTCACCAAAATATGTGGTTAGGTTTTGGAAAACATCATGATTTGGTTGACAATTTTACAACAATAAGTACATGTTTGAAGCTTGGGCAGGTTTAGTCACCAAAATTACTTGATTAGGTTTCAGAAAATAACATGGTTTGGGTTAAAATATGAAAATTTTATGACTTGTTTGAAACCAGGGTGATGAGTCCCACTCCATCTAATACATGCCTGGTCGGCTGAAAGGGAGCAACAGTAAAGCAATACATTAAATGCCAAAGATATATGGATTTTAAACGTATTTGCATCTCACAAACAAATGTAATATGGCAGAAAATACATTCCCTTTAAAATGAAAAAGACACAAAAAAAGGTGTCAATGCTTAGCCATGTTGGCAGCATTGTTCAAAAGATGGCAGTGTTGGCCAGCCAACTGGTCGCCAGTTCACTGCTTTAGTCCAGACAGAAAATGCTTACTATTAAATGGATTGGCACGGAAATTGTACAGTCATGGTCCCCAGAAGATGATGCCAACTGACTTTGGAGATCAGCAGATTTTTCTTGTTTTGCCACCAGCAGGACAAAGTTTTTGCTTAGTCAGTGACATGCCTACTGGATAAACTGGACATGCTGACATTCATGGTTCTCAGATGATACATCCCAGTAACCTCAGCCTTTTTTCTCCAGTACAATGCACCAATAGATTGACATATTGTGGTTTCTCAAGAAGTTTGCAATTAAATTTGATACAGAAAATCATGCCCCCCGTAAGACTCACCATCACAACCCAACTGTGACGTCACTCTTTATCCAGCTCAGATATTTCCGTGAAAGTGCAGCTCGTTCATAGGAATATCACGGTCATGTTTGGTTCAGTAAATGGGCGACTGCCAAGACTCAGTAAAGAAAGCGTGATGGGAGTGGATGGATATGAGGGTGTATGAGATTAATGGCCGACTATGGTTTGTGCTTGGTAATGCATTCTAAGAAAAAGGAGAAACAAACACTGTGCTCATATGGTCAAAACTCCACATGTTGATTCTCAGAAATACCAAATCCTTTTCTGAGAATGTGCGAGTACAGTATCCTAAGTTTGGAGCGGTGATGACTCAAATTGTGGGCAGAGACTGTAGGAAACAGTAGGAAAACCAGACAGCACTTCCTGTATTGAGCCATCAGACTTATTGACGAGCCCTGACAGCCTTTGAACTGATTTCTCTTCCTGGCGGGAAACTGTTCGGCTTTGTCTCAGACCTGCTCATGCTGACCAAACACGCCTATTCTGCCATGTGTTAACTTCAAACATACGAAGTTTCACACTACGTGATACTAGTTTCATTTTCAATGTAAAAAACCTGAACAGCTGTGGTCACACTTTGATCAAAACTCCACATATAGGCTGTTGACAGACAAGTTCTTCTGTCTTGCTTTTTATTTCTGCACCATCCCCAGGCCGACAGAAGAGTCTTAGGCGCTGCTGTCGTAAGCTAAACGTTGACCGTCTAAATGTAGTGCAGGAACAAGTGGAAAACATGCAAATACTGTTAAATCAAGAAACCTTATCCATAGTTCTGAAGAAAACAAGAGATCACAACTACACTGATGTTTGAAGGCTGCAGACAGACAGCAGAAGGTAACACAGGCCAAACTCTCCTAAAAGTAAATATCATGTAACACCTTGAACATCACTTTGTTTTACCCATCAGAGAGAGCATCCTTAGTGAACTAAATATTAGTCACTTACTATTACGGCAACCTATGAATATATAACATGCGTAATAACATCAATATAAAAATACAAAATAAAAACTTGATCAGCTAATGTAAATGTCAATTCAGTATGTTATCATGTCAAAACTGTTTCATGGGCGCCCCGATAGCCTAGCGGTTATGTCGCATGACCCACGTGCAGAGGTGTAGCGGCTGTGCCGGGTTTGAGTCCAACTTCGGCCATTTACCGCATGTCCTTCCCCACTTTCTCCCATTTCTAACTCTATCTACTGTTCTGTCCTCTAATAATAAAGACATGAAAAGGCCAAAAAAAAATCTTTTAAAAAAAAACTGTTTCCTCATAAACAATATTTAGTTTTAGTCTATATTCAGTAAATATGCACAATAATCTGGCTGCAAGGTGGCTCAGTGGTTAGCACCTTCGCCTCGCAGCTAGAAGATCCCCGGTTCGCGTCCCGGTTAGGACTCCTGGGATCTGTGTGGAGTTTGCATGTTCTCCCTGTGCAGAGTGGGTTTTCATCGGGTACTCTGGCTTCCTCCCACAGTCCAAAAACATGCTGATGTTAATTGAGGATTCTAAATTGTCCATAGGTGTGAATGAGAGTGTGCTTGGTTGTTTGTCTCTATGTGTAGCCCTGTGATAGACTAGCGACCTGTCCAGGATGTCCTCTGCCTTCGCCCTAAGTCGGCTGGGATAGGCTCCAGCCCCCCCGCAACCCTGCAGAGGATTAAGTGGCGTACAGATAATGGATGGATGGATGGATGGATGGATGGATGGATGCACAATAATCCATTAATCTATCTGATTATGACCACTAATCAACACGTTATGGCAACATGTGCAAATTAAGCAAATTAAAATTTCTTCTTTCATCCACACGTTTATTGTACTCCAATAGTCCAGTATTCAGTATAGTAGTTTCATGTTTGTCCTTCTGCTAACTTTTACTTAGTATTTCTGTTCCTGTTCCTGTAGTTTTGTTTAGATAATGAAGGCATTTTAAATAATTCTCTGCATCCTGTTACCTTCTTCAAAAAGTAATGGTATAATGTAGTTTTACAAGCTTTCATGGAAATGTGCCGTTTCTTTGAATCATCGACTGCAAAACTTGGAAAATGTGACAATGAGGTGCTGCTGGGCTTATGTTTGATTTCAGTGTGATAAAATACAAATCTGGTGTGAAATCTATCACTTCCAGCATGATGGCTTTGTAATGAACAGACTTTATTTACATTGTGAAGCAGAATGAATGACAACTGTCCAGTCTTCAGGACCAAGCTGTAGAGATTGTGCAACCATTGTCAGTAATACCAGTCTGATACTTGACTTGACTACTAAGAAAACTACTGTTTGACAGATTCATGCAGTTTAACTCATTTTAAGACTAACTAAGAAATATAATAACAATTCAGTCATAACTAATAGATTATTATTAGAAGTAGCAATATTAGTCAGAAAATGCTGGCACAGCTACTACTACTACAGTGCTACTTCTAAAAATAACACTAAAAGCAGCTGGGGATTCACAGCCGCTGGCTTATTGTCATCCCAACCCGCTGCACTTCGGCATCCATATAAAGCTCTGGCTTCCTACTTGTCTGGCTGATGATGAGTGACAGCATCCCTGATTCCCAGACACCAGAGCTGGCCAGCAAGAAGAGAGGAGGGTGCAGGGCTGAGATGCCAGCTAGCTGGATCAGGGCATCTGTTCTGGATGATTTGGTGCAGGGCCGGACTGGGCAGCCATGAACACATCACTGCTTCTTGATGATGGACGAGTTGCTTTCCTTATTTTACTGTTAACAGACAAGGAACGTTCGATCCAGCCCTAAAGAGGTAATATTTAACCCCTGTAGCTCTTATTGTGGCTGCAGGAGTTAGTGCTGGTGGCAATGACGTCAATGGTAGCAGTGAGGATGGGTAATGAGATGGAATGCATCACCATGGGGAGTTATTTATTCTAATAAAATGTGCCAACCCTTGATCTGTCAGTTTGATTGATGGTGGTGTCTGTGGTTTAGTGTCTGTAGTACTGAGCCAGGCTCATTAATCTCCAGGGAGTAGCCCGAGCCCTGAGGGACCAGCATGGATCCATTCACTCTTTATATGAATTCAGCTCATCTGTGGGAGAAAGAGATCCACCATGCTCTCACTCATTCTCCTCTTGCACTAGTAAAGTTCAACTTATTTCCACTTTTCTTACCAATGAGTCAGACTCTGCGTTTCTAATGAAGATACACCACAATCCAAGCTCTGCTACCATCTGGTCTAATTGTAATTGAGGAGAGGAAAAGGCCTTTTGTGCTTCCTGATTCAAGTATACCCGCAGAGCATTCAGGTACACTTCCAGACTCTACTCCTTTAAGGACTTGATAACACTCCAACAATGTATCAAAAGAAAATAAGAACCATAAGAGTGTTGACGCATGAGGGCAAAACAGTAATGCTCTCAGTCAAGAAACTTAATAGTTTTGGTTTTTTAATCCCACTAGCTGAGACCTCTCAGAGGAAAAATAGCCCAATTTGGGCTGCGAGGAAACCGGACCGGTCTCGATCTTGGACTGAATCATAGCCTCCACAACAAAACAAATTTGCATCAATGATTATTTTCCAAAGGGGGAGAAAATTCTTGCAGAAACTTTCCAGAGGTATAAACAGCGCAATTATTGACAAACAGTCACCACAAAGGTAACCTTACCCCTGCAAAGAGTATGCATCGTTCAGCATGTGATATGTATTACTTATCCAGATCTTTACAAGTGTTGCATTGCTGCATGATACAGTGGTTTTAATGTGAGCAGGCATCGGCAATTGAGATTATTGAGCTGGACTAAAGTGTCTCTGTCGCCCAAGAGAAGGTAAACTTTATTGGATCGTGCAGAATTTGATAGCTTAAAGAAGAACTTGATCTCCTCTTTCTGTCTGCTGTGGTGTTGTTGATGTTCCTCTGGATGTGCTGATACACAGCTACAATTTCCAGATGGGTGTCATTTAAGTAATTCTACCTAAAGTCTGTGTGATAATATTATTTGAAAAGACGGCTTTGACTCTTTATGCTGTGTTATTCAGTGGTGGAATAACACAGCGTTGACAGAAGATCCATTGCTCAAATAAAAGTACCTTTCCAATGATATAATAATACTCCTTTCAGAATAAAAGCCCTGCATGCAAAATCCTAGTTAAAAATAAAAAGTATGATCAGCAAAATGCACTAAAAGTAAAAGCACTCGTCCTGCAATAAATAGCTACCCTACTGTATTACAGTTCACATGACTGGATTACTAATACAAAGGCATTAGTGGTTTGGCCTCATATTGCCCAATATCTGGCAGGATAGAAGCAATAACTAAGCCAGAATCCAGTATGAATGATGCCCCAGAAGTACACTGGCCAGAGTCTGGGTGCTGAAACTGTACCAGGTCTGAATTTTGCTAAAATCGAGGCCATCACACATCGCCAATAGTTCGTCCGAATGCAGATATCTGTGCCGATTCTCAGCCCAAACTGGCCCAAATTCACACACCCAAAACGTTGCCAAATCTGGCAACCATTACTGGGCCGGAACTGGCTTACTTTTGGTAAGCTGCTGCCAGAAGCTGTGCCAATACTTGCTGGCTACCTGGACAATAAAACACTGGACAATGTTAAGATTATTAAAGGGGTGTGAGAAAAGACAAAACAGAGGACTTATTTTTGGTCTTTTCGGCTAATTCTTGCTTTTTTTTCGTAATCACTAGACACTTTTACCTCTGCAGGGCAGCAGACAGTTACTTCAATGAAACCATCTGACAGGATTAGAGGGAAAGTCAACCGACAACTTAACATTCATACTTACCTCACACAACAATTGGTCGGCTGTGTCGGGGTGAGAAAAGAGCCTGGATGTGTATTGTTAGACTTTTCACATTTCCCTGTCCTATCTCAATATTTAAACTTTAACTATAGTGTCTTGTACATCTCTGTGGCATATCTAGACGCATAGTTTTTCTAGTTTACAGGTGGGAGTGGTATCAAACCCTTATTTTTTCACTTTGTTTCATTTGTGACTTTGGTTTAATTTTTAATCACTGTTTGGTTAAATTGAAGCACCAACAGTACTTGATTGAGTTTCGACACCAGCAGAAAACATTTGGTTACGATGTCATGGAGTAGGTTTCTGACATTTGTGAAATTTTATAGCTCTATCAGACAACCCTGTGTGTTGAGAAATGATGTGAAAAGGTATCCAGTGCAGTCAGATGTGACGCCAAGGGGTCCTAACAAAGCAGCAGTATGTGATACGTGGGGGGTAAGACCAGATTCAAAATATGATGTGAATGTGACTTGGATTGGTATGAAACTCTTCCAGTTCAATCATTACCCACGCCGACAAAGTCGGGCCGTGGGTAGGGCGGTCACTGTTGTCTGTCTGTCTGTCTGTCTGTATGTATGTACTGTATGTATGTGGGTGTGTGGGTGGCTATGTCCGCACGATAACTCGAGAAGAAATACAGATAGGATAATCAAACTTGGCACAGATGTTCATCTTGACCGACCCTGGTCACCCATTAATTTGGGGGTCAAAAGGTCAAAGGTCAAGGTCGCAGGGCTACTTAGTGCAAAATCCCCTTATAATCTACTATAAGCTTGCAATGAAGAACTTTGGTATATCTAAGGGTAGGACTACCACATTGAGCCTCTTGGCCTTGAACTTGACCTTTGACCTTGAACTTACTGCCGTCTGTCTGTCTGTCTGTCTGTCTGTCTGTCTGTCTGTCTGTCTGTCTGTCTGTCTGTCTGTATGTGGGTGTGTATGTTCGCACCATAACTCAATAAAAAATTGAGATGTTAATCTTGACCTACCCTGGTCACCCATTCATTTTGGACTCCAAAGGTAAAGGTCACAGGGCTACCTGCCATGTTTAGGAAGGCATCCGGTGTGGGTCTGCATCTCGCTTGAGTGCATTCTAGTTGGTACAAGCTTTTTGAAATCCTTTCAGTACTGCTTTGCACCTTTGACTGCATTTTCTCCATAGTAAGAGGCTCATGGATTTAGATGCCAAAATGGACAAAACAAGAATTCTCAGAAGGTGTCACGGTTAAAACAGGGAGCCACAACTGAAACCTCAAATAAACATACTATATGAGGGAGGTCCATGTTTTTGTTGTTCAGTAACATTGGGGTTGCTATTTAGAATGTATATTCTTAGCACTTAACTAGTAGATACATGTGTAGTAGAGTGACAGGTACAATAGTCTCTACTAAAATGCAATGGAGTGCAAATATAAAGTAGCATAAATTGGAAATATTCAAGTAAAGAATACATCATAAATACATTTAGTGGAACATGCAGTACTTAAAATCATCATCATATAACACATTGATTGTGGAAACATTCTCAATCACAAACAACTCTGAAGTATGTTTGTTTGTTGCTCCTTTGCATATTTATTGAATTATCCCTTCTCGCTGTTGCTACTTTTGATGCATAACTGATGAATAATTAAATTGGATATAAAGTGGATCACTGCCAATATTGATTGTAATGCATTATGCTTTTTGCACAGAGCAATACAATCTGCAATGTCAAATGTGTTACAATTAACTCCAACCAGAAAGGCAGCAAAAATCCTCCATGCAAGCACCTACATTATGTGTTTTTATGTAAAAGATCCCACTTTGACCTAAGAAGAATATGTGGTGAAATTAGACCCGATGGTTTGGCTCTGTGGAAAACCGGAGGAAAAACCTGCAAACACCAGCCAACACTAATACTAGGGGAAGGTCATGAGGGCAACCGCAATTTAGCCGATCAACTGTGTCATTTAATATAGGAAATGTAATGATTTATATGTGAGAATTTACACCTACTGTACATTAGACTGAAGAAACATGAGGTTGGATGGACTCCTATAACTTTAATGTGATCACTGAAAAGCAGCTTTAACAAGTCTCATTAGTGGCTCTCTGAATATCTGGATGCCTTAGTGCTCCTGAAATAGAGAAATGCATAATTAAAAGTTTTTGCTGTCCACAGTCCAGATGAACAAAGTGTCCATTAAAATGTTGCCATAGGTAATGGATTTGTAGGCTAAGCTTTTTTATACTCTGGCAGGGATTCTAGCTATTCATTTGGTTGAGGACCCAACTCATAAACAGAGTTTTTTATTTTGTTTTTCTGTTTTTCTATTGGTCTGTTGGCTATACCTCACAGTTTCAAGCTTTCTCGCCATGTTTCTGTTCCTTAGTTTATGCGAGAGCAAAGATTCCTCCACATGCAGAACTTCCCCCCCGCCAATTAGCATTTATTAAAAAATCCTTACCTGGAAGTATTGGCGGACACTGGTTCCAAGGCTTACATGGGAAAGCAATGCATGAATAAAAGAGATTCTGTCAGGTTTACACAAAGCTACGTAAATGTCTGAGAAATGTTACAGTAGCTGCCAGCGAACTGGAGAAGCACTTTGTCGTTGTGCCGTGGCCCATGTTGTGCAAAGTCCAAACACTGTGGAATGAGGAGTCTAGTGCTGTCTGGGAGATAGAGACTGAGTGGAACCCATCACTATTACCTTGGCTGTTTGTGGTCATCCGCCTGCCATATCCCTCTCCCCACAAGCAGATGGTAGCATTGCTAGTCTGCCAAGTTTACACTGACGAGAATCTGTGTGTGTGTGTGTGTGTGTGTGTGTGTGTGTGTGTGTGTGTGTGTGTGTGTGTGTGTGTGTGCACAAGTATCCATTGGTGTATATGTGTGCATGACCGCACATAAAATTGTACGTGGCAGCAACACAGTAGAGTTCCTTCCCATCCATCGCGAAAAACTACTCGAAAGTTCTCCTTTATCTTCCACAACAGAGAGTGTACTACATGTTATTGTGTCTATCACTGATCATGTCAGAGGAAAAGAGAGCGATGGGTCTTGACTGCATATATGCGAAAGGAGGATGTAACCTTTCTGTGCTGCAAAATGAGACGGCAGGCGAACAGTGGGAAGTGAATAATGCAGTCAAAGCGAGTCAGCAGACCACATTGCATGTCAGTGTGCGCTGCAGATGGAAGCTTGAATCTCTCACTGATGCCATCATTTACACATACCGAACAACAGCAGGCTGAGTCGGGCCTTTTTTT
>OMNN01031117.1:19597-37505 GCA_900302755.1 Chromis chromis | reverse complement strand
GGGCCTTTTTTTTTTTTTACTGGGAATTCTTGTGTTTTTTAAACCCCTTCATGTTTGCCAGTTATCATAGTTGAGGAAATTAACAGTGATCAGCTACTGCAGAGACAAATGGCTACTATGAGGATAAAAAAAAAAACAGCCATCTGATAAATTAAACCATACATGGGCGCGGCTCTTATGAGCATACGGATGTAACTAATATTGTTGGCCAATACTAAAAAACATGCTGTTGAAGTTAGAACAGAATGCTTTGGAATTAAGCTGCGAGCTAAAGGAATGCTGAGTTAGGCACTAGTAGTATAGCAGCTGAAGTATTTACATCATTTACTAAAAGGAAGGTTTGACAATTTGGCAAATACACTTATTTTCTTTGGGGTGGAGCTTTAAGCCTTTTGCACAGGACTAGTACTACCTTGGGACCATGTGATTAAAAAAAATAACCCCCACCCAACCACCCACTCACATCAGTGTTTAGTTTGGTGGATTCACAAAGGAATAAGCAAAGTTGAAGCTTTACTTGAATTTACTGATTTTATCCACAGATATGATATTAATAGGCTGCGCCACATAATAACTGTTGAGCCTGTTGAAAGACAGCACAATGTTCCCTACCGCAGGCTGCCATGCATGTCATCCATCTAATCATCCTTCAAGACTTTGCACTTCTGATGGATTTGCTCTTTCTGTGAATGGGTCTGCATTCTGTGTAGCTACATGAGCCTCCTGAATTTACACCTAAACTGCTGTCCAAGCTCTCAGTTTCCCAAGCAGTTACAAGGGAAAAGAAAAGTGCTGAGAAAACAGAAATCCTTGAAAAAAGACTTTTTTTTTAAATGACCCCAAGTCAAAGAAATGCCAAGAGATGAATATTATCACATCTTTGTTTGGCAAAATATGGTAGGCTATTTGTGGTGGAATAGTAACTTGGCAACTCTTTGGGGGGATAAGATGGTGATTCTTCAGGGGGATTTCTGAATGCTCCTTTGCATTGAAATAAGCCAGATGAGGTGATTTTGGCATCTGACTATGATGCCTCCTGCCTTCCTTTGGAGATTTCTGTGCACCTCAAACTTGAAGGAGATCCCAGAATCGAAACTGAACTCACTGGAGGGATTTTATATCTCATGTGGCCTAGGAACACCTCTGGATCCCCCAGGAGGAGCTGGAAAATGTTCCTGGAAAGAGGAACGTTGGAAATGTAGCCTGCTGCCACCACGACCTGACTCTGGATAGACGGAACAAAGTAGACAGATGGATGGATATTATATAGTATGGAAGAGCATTTTTAATTAGAAGGAATAATTTGACTTTCTGGTAAATTCGGTTATTTTCTTTCTTTCCAACGGATGATAAGATCATATCTGTTCATCCAGTATGAAGCTACAGCCAACAGCCGTTTAGCTTAGCCTAGCATAAAACCTGGAAACTGGAGGAATCAGCTAGCTGGGCTGTTTCAGAACAGGAGGAATAAAAACAACATGGCAAAGTTTTGGAGCCAGAGTAGCTGATTCCATGTTTCCATTCTTTACGCTAAGCTAAGCGTAAAAGGAAAGCCACAAATAGGCCGACTGTAGCTGTCACATCCACGTGGTGCTAAAAATATTGCTATATTTTTGTATCAAATGTAGTGAAGTAGAAGCAAATATTCAAGTAAAGTACAACCCCAAGGCTGTACTCGAGTACAGTACTTGAGTGAATGTACATTCCACTGCTGACACCATGATATGTGAGTAATCAAATTCAAGAGAAGGAAGTGCTCAGACACCATCAAAGCTGCAATGTGGAGGAATATGTGTCCCATTGTTCCCAGTTGGAATGAGGTTTGGCACAGTGCCTTGGAACTGCTCTGACCCCGGCACCATCGTAAAATAGTGTTTACCATTCCTCAATGGTATTATCTCAGTGCAGACACAGATGAGATGTCTCACAAGGCCTATGGAATAAAACAACATGTTATAGCTTGTTTGTATTCATAAACCCATGTAAAGCTTTGTCTGTACAACCCCAAGCCTCCCCAACTTCCAAATACTCCCAGTCTCTGCTGCATCCCACTCAGGGTATAAAATATCCCTTTGTGGTTGCCATTAACATTCACCCAGGAAGCTCAATCAGTAGCCAATTCTGGTTTTCCCTCCTTTTTGTAATTAGGCCCCAGGCCTTGTGTGGGGTAAGCCTGTGCATTCTGGCTGAGAAGACGCTCTGAGAGGGGATTTGCGGTTTGGGAAGCCTGGGCTGGAAAGAACAACTGTCTGCTGGAGCCAGCAACTTGCCCCTCTCTGATCTGACACATGCCCTACACTGTGACAGAGTTTGCAGACAGGATGCAGCCTCAACATGTGCACGGTCGAGGCCTCTGCCAGAGAGCCTGGAGCTGAGAAGCCAAAGCAACGAGCAGAAAGGCCTGTGGAGGCCACAGAATATCCTCTGGAAGAAGATCGCAGCAGTCTGGAGCCTCCTGGTCAAGAGGCTTAGGAGTACAAGCACCGCCTGAAGCCAATAGTTTTAATTCCACGGGCAAAAGCTCTTCATATTGTTGAAATTACCACATAGGCTTACTCACATGTGCACACAAACTCAAGCTGACACAAAGGCATGCCTGCACATTGTCTGCACATTCATAATCACACTTTCATAACCACACATTCTCTCCCTCTTTCCCTCGCTCTCACACTCACATGCTTTTCTCAGGGATGTTCTCTTGCCTTGAGAGGAAATTATTTCCCAGCATCGATGCCCTTGGAGAAAAAATTAAGTTTGCATTCATGCTGGTGCAATTGTGTAGAGGAAAAAATAAGACAGAATCAACAAAGAGACATTGTGCAATAAGTAGAAAAAAATATCCCTTTGCCAGATGACCTTGCTACATATAAAATTCTTGCATTTTATTATTGTATCCCCCCTCACCCCCTTTTCACTTCTCCGTCCTACCCCTTTATCATTATGTAGCTAAGCAGTTTAGATGCACTGACTGTGCTGTGTCGGATGAATGAATGAGATGCAATCAGCTCTTTGCACTGCGTCCAAGGCAAAAAAAACCCTGCTTTAATGAATGCATGCTTGTCAAACATTATTTTCCACAAAATAAATTTCATCAGGAAAACAGCGCTCATTTGACGTGACAAGCCAAGCAAATCTATGCAAATACTGCAGAATTAATGAAGGCGCATAATTACAGTGCACACATGTTAATGTTCAAAGCTAATTGAAACTGATAAAACGCCTGGAAGTGAATCATTGTAAATTTGTTAAGTGAGTTCCGGGTGGCCGATTGCATGGCGACTGTAGCAGTTACTCTCCTCTACATGTCAGATGTTATATGTGTCCTCACTGGTCCAACTCTCTGCTTCTCCTGCATCTCCATTCCCAGAAAAAAAAATGGGAGTGGGTCAGGCTGTCCCTGCTCATAGCCAAAACACTATCTCATCACCAGGCCCTGTTGTGTGACTGGACAGGGCAGGATTTAGCGCTGCATGCCTCATCCATCTTTAGCACTCCCAGCCTCTCCTCCTAAAACAGACAGAGATGGATGAGTTTGTTGGAGCCCCGCTCCCTCTTTCCATTCACTCCCTCACCTTGGGAAACTTACCCTGCTCCGGTCCTGAGCGTCATGGAACAGTTTGGTCCACCCTCTGTCTCGCATCCCTCCGCTTTCTTGTTCTTTCAGTGACCCTCACCTCTACTGAAATCTCATCTCCACTTCTCCTTTACTTTGATCTCACACAAACCCTGTTCCTCCCAACTCTTTTGCCAATTCCACGGTCATTTCCACACACCAGCCCCCACCCATGCTCTGCAAAGCTGATTCTGGGAACAGTATTGCTTTTAGCTGATGTATAATGTTAACGAATATCAGCACGCCAAGACAATTGCAATGCTGATATTCAGACATTTAGCAGGTGCTCAGTATGTTGACCTTGATCATTTAGTGTATTAGTATGTGTTAATTAGCACTGAACACCAAGTACAGTTGAGGCTTCTGACAATGACATTAGTTTTTAGGTATGTGGTCATTTGTGGGATGACTTAAAATTTAAAAATCAATGTTTTTAACTAATTTCATGGCAGTCAAACAAAAAAATCTGTGACGACCAATCCAATACTAGAGCAAATGTTAACTTGCTAGTGGCATGAAAGAAAAAAAGTCACCAAAAGCTTAAGGAATCGTCACCTAGTGACCGTCAATGCCCAAACCAAATTTAATGGCAAATTCAAGAGTTTTATGAGGTATGTTGACTATGTGACCAAAGTTTCCAGCCGTGCAGTTATTTTGACTGAAAACTGTTTTATACTTTAATCTTTCAGGATCTTCTATTAATCGTACTGTGCAACAAGAAACCTTCTGCAGAAATCAAGTCACAACCCCCTCTGCCCCAGCATTTGCTGAACACATGGGCAACCTGTGACAGAGAAATGAACATGTTGTTTTATTATGTTAGAATAAAAAGATAAATTGCGTCACTGATATTTGTCAGTCCGTGCAAGACTTGAGAAGGTTGTAAATCACTGTCATCACTCCTGCTTTTGATGAGTAGGCTGATCAGGGACAGTCCTGGTGTAAGCTCATCATCCTGGGGCTCATCCTGTTCAGCTAACCTGACCACTGTAGAGCAGCCAAGGACAAGCAAACCCTCTCCAGGGGCTAATCTCCCAGGGAATCCAGGATTATGGGCAGCACTAATAGTGAATCCCCTATACACACTAAGCTGAGCCAGCAGCTTAGTAGGGTTACAAGGTTCTCTCCTCGCCTTCCTCAGTCTACTGGTCTGGCGCTGCTGTCCAGGTATGAACGAAGAACACATTCCTAGGATCTGGACTGTTGGGGCAAAGGTTGAAAAAGGCTGTCGAGAGCAGGAGGCGTTTTAAACAGTGAGGTGAGAAGTGATGCTATAAGGTTTAGTCTGACTCTACAATACATACAGACGCCAAGATGCTATTTTTCTTGACTCTACAAGGATATGTTTGGATAGCATAGCTGAACGCAAGGAAAAGATTTAGCAGATTCATGAGTGATAAATGGTGCGTAACCCACTTTTTTTTCTTCCTCAGCAAATCAGAGTTGCAGACAGGCTAGAAATAACATTACATACATGTTCAGCTTAGTGCATGATAGCTGTAGCTTACTTCCAGGTGCAGACTGTCACTCACTGCTGCATACAAATGTTTCACCCAACTTCATACGAGTTCTTCATCCAGACTACAGATGGCACTATTGCCTCAGCATGGCTGGCACTGGATACCAATATCTCCTAATGATAATAATGACTCCCTTCAAATTGATTGACAACCTTTATTCCTCTCTTACAAGTTCATGAATGACCTTTGAAAGTACGGCAGTATTTACATGGGAGCTTTCAACAAAAAAGAACGTCTCTGCTTCAAATCAAACAACTCACTCTGTAACTCTTCAAAAAAGTGCTGCATTTAGCCTCAGCGCTTTTCCTGTAAAAATAACTCAAATCAGTTTATGCTCAAACGTCCCCTGGCTTTCACTGGTTCCACCAGATTGGTGAGGCAAATCAAATGCAGACACATTCATCCACTGACCAAGGCCAGAGAGTATTAAAAACTTGACAAAACGGCTTTCCACACTCCCAGCTCTGGGCTAGTGACCTCTCTCAATTTAAAAGCCGTCCAAAAAAGACCATAAACTCAACACTCAAGTTTTCCGTCAGCCGAAGAGTGAAATTATGAGACAATTGCCATGACTTAATAAACAAAAGAAATGGAAGTAACAGCTGACCCTGCACGGGTGAGCGACAACTTAAGATGATCGTTTGGATCAATTCAGATTCAACAATTAAAGAACCAAGTGAACTAAATGTACTGTTCGAACAGCGAAGGAAACCAGGCCTGCCTCTCACAACACTATAAGATGTCTCTCTTTCCCATCTGTCATGAATCCTCACAGATTCATGAATAGATTCTTTTTTTCCTTCCAACTTGTGGCGTGTTAATCACTCGTGGCGTTCTCAGAGGCTCCCTAAACTGAAATGACAGAGGTGTGCTGTAGTTGATTCAGCTGCTGTCCAGGGGTAATTGAAATGCAGGATTTCCCATCTGGAATCACTGGGGGGGAAAAAGAGGTCCTTTTTATGTCCCTTTTGTTGTTGTTATTGCTCCCATCATGATGACAAATGTCTGTCTTCCTTCTCCAGGAGTTACTGCATGTTCAAATATATCAGAAAGTGGAAATCCCAAAACAACTTATAAACCCTGCTCTCATGAAGATACAAACACCAAAGAAGAAAATTTAAATTCAACTCTGCCTCAACCTTATAAAGACATTGTGACAGATTTGACAAAAGAAAAAAAGCTAGTTTATTAGTTTCATTTACAGTTAGCACAGAAACAGACAGTAGAAGACGTCAGTGCAAACAAGTGGAATCTCCACAGTGTCTTTATAAATAGCATTTACTGTACAGCTTGTTAGCTTTCCTGGTCACACTGATCATAACGTTGATGTGGTAGTGATATCAGCTCAAACTATACCTAAAAGAAACTGGGGTGGAGAGGGATAGTATAGTCCAGTCTGAGGGGAAACACAGCTGGGTTAATACTACATAGAACTTGTATTAAATAACATGAAGTATGTGGATTTTGCTCTTAAGAGTTTCCAGGTGGGTGAGAAATCTTTGCATTTGAGAGTAGCAAATGTCTTCCATTGTCCATGTGAAAGTAAATCAATTAAAGAAGAAAAGATCTTTTAAAAGAATCACTTAAAGACCCAGCTCCGGTCACAATGCAAGGCTAACTGAGCTGCCATGTTGCTCCAAGTGAACAGGGGGAGAAGAAGAAAGGTGTGGACAAGAGCATCTAGGACATGGTAATCTGCATGGACTCCAGCATCTCCTCCACCGCTTTCATGGAACATTTGCTCTCCTTGGTTCCACGACCGGCCAGCTGCAGGTCAGAAAGGAAGGTAAGAAGCAGAGAGGCAGGGAAAAAGAGAGAGAGGAGAAAAGGGGAAAAAGAGAACATCAGCACATTAGATCTCTCTGCCAACTCAAGTAACGGAGAGCCAAACGCACTTAAACACTGCCTCTGTGAGGCTCTGAGCCTCACGGAGGCAGTGATAACCTCATCCACCCTGTGGCACAGACTGAGCAAAAACATCCATGCCCTTCTTTGGAATCTGGAAGGCTAGAAGCAGAAATAATCAGACAACAGTGGTCATTAGATAAAATTAGTAAATAGGTCGTGCAAAGTAAAATAATACCTCTAATCAGAGGATTTTTCCTCAACTGTAGCATAAATGCCATTTTCTCTTGGAGTGTGCTCGGAGACAGGATGTCCACATTAGTCCATTTCCATGGCCGCTAGTACAGGAGTATATAACACCCCATTCTAATTTCTGCACTGTGTCCACGGGGTTTCACAGGAAGTGCCGCAAATTATATTCCACAAACACGTACAAGATTACTCATGCATACACATACAGGCATACGCTTTTTCTACCCAATTTAACTTTGCAACAGTCAAGGCATCCCCTCAAAAATACAAGAATAAATATGGGAAAGATGACTTCCTTAACCTTGGGCATGTAACCAGGAATATAACAAAGGGTCAGTCCAATTAACCTTGTGTGACCCACATTTATAGACAGAAATAAATCATTATGAAACAATTCCAAAACAATTTAGAAGTATACTTTACAGTAAGTAGTATCAAACTGCTGCAAGTTACAATATAAGACAAAATAGCCTGTATTTCCATTAGATGCTCATTTTCAATTGTAGTTAGTTAATGACACTTTTTGCATGCTACAGTCTGTACAGTGAGATATAAAATATACAAGGCCATATATGCCCAGTACTGCTATGAGCTAAATGTTTACAACATGCTCACATGCTATTGAGAATGCGGATATTTACATGTTTGCCTGGTCCACATTCTATGTTTAGCGTGTTAGCATGCTAACATTTGCACATTAACACTACACACAAATGTGAAACCCTCAAGAGGACTAATAGTGGTGTTCTAAACTGACAAATAAAAGCCACTCACTATTGATTTTAACAATTTTATGACTTTGGTGACAACTAGTGGAGGTATCACAGAAGACACAGTGGCAGGCAGCAGCGGGAGAGTGCCGTCTGCCACAGTCAGCATACAGAACTTCCATGAACAATTCAAGTAGAATCACTGCAGATGTGTCATTACATGTAGAACACAGCCGAACACAATAAAAACCCCATTACAACTAGTCAAACACAGGCAGGGGATATCACTTCATCCTCATGGCAATGCTGCCTCTGGACAGCAGAGCAAATCCTACATGTCCTCCAAGGTGAGAGATGAGCCCTTTAAGAGAGTTTGCACACTTGACTAGACAGAAACACAGGCACACACACACCCACACTGTAATAACTTCAATATTTGAAAACACACCTACAGCTACCATAGATGGCACCTTGTTCTTTTTCCCCAAAACTACAGACAGTCCATCTACATGTTATTTGCGGAGTAAGACCGCACAACAGACAGTGGTCAATCCTGTATTCAACATGAAGCACCGCTTTTATTGCTGTGACACATTTATTCATTCATTCATTCAACCTTTGGTCGTGCTCAGGCCACTACAAACAGGAACTAACTGTGGCCTTAACCTAGCCTATACTGTATTTCCATGGCAAAAGTTTTTTCCTTCCTCTTTCGCCAAACTCCAACTTAGAGAGGGCAGTTGGCTAAGGTGTACAATTGGATATGTAATTTCCAAGGGTGACTCATTCTTCTAGATTTAGTGTGTGTGTGTGAGTGTATGTGTGTGTGTGGTGTAGCTATAATGATCAGTGCATTTCATTGCTTTGCTGCCTAATGCGCCATTACCCCAGGCCCGGTAGTCAATTATCTCCTCAGCCTGAGGTGAGACCACCACATTAACTCCTGCCCTGCTCTACAACAGTAGGAGCAGACCAGACAGCTCCACATCTATTTAGAGCATCTGATAATAGAGTTGTGACGCAGTGGGAGCCTGTGGTCCGTGACAGAGGAGCTAATCAGAGAATTTGTTTAGAGAGTTAGGGCAGGAGGGCAAACTGTGTAGTACTGCATTAAAGCCCCCTGCACCTACAACTCACACATCTCCAGGTCTTTCACATGTCAGTCGACCCCACCAAGGTAATTACTTCTTTTTTTTTTTTTTTGGTTAAAAGAAGGGGCCCTAGTCAGTCGTGACCTCTTGCCGACGTCTGCTCCCACTTGCGCTCACCTGCCCACCTTTTTCTTACACTGAGGTATGACAATCACCAGGTACCGCAGCCTAATAAAAGTGGACGACTGACACGAGCAACGCTTTAAAGGGGCCATCAATCAGCCAGCACAAGCCCACAGCAGCCTGCAGCTGTCTGACAGAGGCCCCGCCACCGTAACCCTTTTAAAGATCTCAGAAGTTATTTAACTGGAGGTGGGAGCGAGGAAATAAAGGAGGCAACCTCACACCTTGTCATTTAACTTTTCTCACACAGCAGCAACAACAAAAATACATCAAGAACCACATGCGTGTGATATGTAGCATCTATACACACTCACAGCCGAGGTGACATCCCAGTACAATGTCTTTATTATGAGGCAATATTAACAAGCAGGTTAGCAACAGAAGGGTGAGATGAAGGTCACATCATGTACTCTGGTGGACAAAGGTATGACTGACTGAGGTGTCATAATTACCGTCAACACAGGGTCAAAACCACATAGTCAAGCTTTTTAACGCTTGCCCAGTGGCTTTAAAGTAGCTAGTACTTTTACACATAAATGAAGGTCCATTACATTCAGGCCCTTTCCAAACAAGCTCACACAACGCTGATTAAGCCCATTAGCCTCAGATAAATCTCTGAATTTGCACTATACTGGAGTTTTAAATGTGGATGTGGTTTCTGTGGCGACACTTCCAGACTGGCGCAGTGGTAGTGATGCATGTTAAACAGCGCTGAAGAGGAGATAGCTATGGAGAACCTAGGAAGCACCTGAGAGAAGTTTCTGATGCTCAAGATGAAAGAAATTCCGCATTCAGATAATATACAGTCTAAAAAAAAGAGAAAACAATCGGGTGGTTCATGTGCCATAACGTGTTGAAACTGTATTACTCTCACTGCCACACGGGCTGCCTTTTCCTCTCGGCTGCTAAATCTTGCTAAGGTATGTGAAGCTGTAGAAAGAAAAACACTTTTTAATTGAGAAAGAAGTATCTAGAATTAATTGGTACACAACTAGCATAATCAGAATTTGTTTGTGTAGGGCTGCTGTATAGCTCGCTGAGTTAATGCGTCCCCATGTGGGTGCAGGTCGCCAGCAGCGGTCATGAGTTCGAGTCCGGCTCAAGACCCTTTGCTGCATGTCACTCTCCTCTATACCCCCTTTCACCCTGTCTCTCTCTCTATCAATAAAAATGGGAAAAACCTCCCCAAAAAAATACTTTAAAAAAAAGAATTTGTTTGTGTCACAACCTCTTTTTATAAAACTGATGACTGAAAATAATGGCCATTCAACTGATGAAGAACAACATATTAACATGTTTAAGACAGTGTTTAGTACCAAGTCACTTTCTGCTGACACCCAACATCACTTATCAAGGATGTGTTCCCCGTCTATAAGTAAATCCAAACACCAAATTTGCTGTAAATAAAATAGTTGAGTAAGGAAAACGTGCTATACTATTGGTTACACTTACTGTCTAAGACCTGTAATAACGCTCAGATGAAATCCCACAGTATTATTTTCATTCAGGAATTTGGACATTGGAGGTTTGGACTGCAAAGATTTATCCTAAAATTACTTTTTGCTTTTACACAAGGTCTCTCTCCCTCTTCTGGGCCTCTGATTTATGATTAGAAGGTAGCAGTTTGACATATTCATCTTGGCAGGGATCAAAGCTTTTCTAAGACAGCAATTTAATGTCAGCAAGCATACTGATCAAAGTGATGAGCAGTGTGAACTTGACAACAGTGAAGACATTTGACTCATCTTGTTGACCACACCACCTCACATTTTTCTATTTATCAAGAAGATCTGTATCTCCAAAAGTTCTCAACTAAGCCAAGCAAGCTGCGCCCCCTCAGCTGTGACAGTTGACTTCATTTTAGCTGAAATCTGAAGAAACACGTAAAAAGCTTGGAGGTCTTCAATGAAAATTCTGCAAGAGCCCGAGGCGTTTACTGTGATGTTACTTACATGCACACTTTTTTCCAACTGAGCCATCAGACTTGTGTGAAATGTGTCTATAAGGAAAGGAGAGTCGAGTGTGGTGAGACGAGGTCTTTAGAGGCTCAGCGGGGAGCCTCTCTCTCAACAGGAGCCACACATGCTGAGCAGGGAACCACTTATTACTTGTTTAATTGTTGATGGCCAAATAAGCAACACATATGGTCTGGACGGGAAAAAAGAGATTTCTTTTAAATATGCTTTAATACTTTAGCTGCCATGGCAACAGCATAAACCATATTAGTGATACCATCTGACGAGCTCCTCACTTTTTCCCCTTCTTGCTTCATGTGCATATGTGTGGAAACTAATAAGAGAACACACATGCGTACACGTACACATCCACGCTTTATTTCCCTTGTTTGCTCATTTTCTCTCCCCCTCTGACCCATTATTCTCAGTGGTAAAAGCTCAGAGTCAAAATATATAATTCAAGGGTTTCTCTTCTAATGGACACAAACGATTTCATTGGCCTACGGTAAACACATTTATTTCCTGGGATGCCTCTCCGGGAACATTGCATTTGTTAATTTATTATTGAAAGACTAGATACTTAAGAAACACTACAACTGACGATAAGACAAAATGTATAATTATGGTGAATGAATTGATTGGGAACCTCTTACACTCTTTTCAAATCCACCTACTCTGAGAAAGGCTGAACCAGACAACTGTCTGGTAAAGTGTAGCGTGATTGTTGTCTTCTGAGAATCAGCTTGTGGCTCGGCAACAAGCTCATCTGTGAAGCCAGTTTGTGGGATAAAGTCTTAGCAGACGTTGTGGCCTTAAGTCAACACATTAACAGTAAATGTACCCAGATACAGTGAAAGACACTATGGTTGGTATTACAACACTGCAAGTCAAAGGCATCCTTCAGGACTTGCTGTGCATTCAGGGGTCATTTGGTGGTGAATACTTTTCACATTCTACACAAATGAGGGGGATTTCAGGACGTCTGGATATTGTGTGCAAATATCCCATGGAAGTTCAAACACAACAGAAGAGTCTGATTGGTGGTTTTCAGTGTCTGGTGGAATGAAGAGTGATGTGGGAAAAAGTAAAAAGAGGTTTTTCAAGAGAAGACAGACACCAAAAGGAAGGAAAAAGTAGTAAAACTAGGTGCTCTTACATCAAGTCTAATTAAAATCTCTCTGTGACTCACCTTATAGGCTCTATTTATTTGAGTGGCAGCCCAAGCAGCATACTTCATATTGTCCTTCTTCACCTTGGCACTAACTTTAGGACTGGCAGCGATGTGACTTGCAGACTAGAGGAAAAATAGAAAACAGGAGGAAGAAGCAAAGGAGAGAACAGGGGAAGGGGTGTTCTTATATCAAAACTTGGTGAAACAGCAATAAAAGCGTAATTGAGATGAATGTGCAACCACTCTTACCATCTACCACTCCACTAGTCATTGTGGCAGAATGAAGAGAAAAAACAGACCTTGGCCTGATGACACAGGGGAAATCATTTATGGGGAGGAAAAAGTGAGTGTTTTAATGCTTCATACGTAAATTGTCACTTAACGGGGCCTAATTTCTCCAACACCATCGATTCCCGGCGATGAAAGGACCTTGTATGTTTCGAAAAAAGCCTGTCGCGCAGTGAGAGGAGCGCCGTGTGAATCACGGTCTTTGCCTGCCCCGACAGCTCCCCTCCGAACCACAAATCCCATGTCTTTCCCATGTTCCTGCCATCATCTCCACATAGCAAACCCCAGAGGGCTTACCCTGCCTGCACTTCAAAGTCCTGCCTACCAGTGTGCTGAAACTTTAACTACACACCAATCAACCTGGCCCTGTTTTTCTATGAAATGGTTTGGCTTCTGTATTTTTTTAGTAAGCATTTTCTTTATTTCTATTTTTTCAGCTCTCGAGAAACCTCAATTTAGATGATGTCAACCCAGACAGGCTATCCCCGAATAACAGTGTGCACCATTATGGAGGGGAATCCCCACGCAAGTGCTGTCAGTAACTAACCCACAACCCAACTGTGGTCAGTGCTACCAGGTCTTCAGTCACACTGACTCAGACGGTGTGAGATGGTGAAAGTTTTCTGCCCTTTCACTGAACTTTTTGCACCTGTCAAGGTTTAGACCACCGAGACCAGCTTGACAATCTGCAAAACACACTCTTAAGACAGATCTGTGACTGATAAAGAATAAACTCCCACCTGAAGTATCCATTAAAGACCCGAGTGTCAGTGGATGACTTGTCAGAAAACCTGGCCTGCTCTGTCTCCAGCCGAACTTGAGAGTTAACAGAAACAAATGTCTTGGGTTTGACCCTGCCCTGGTCCTCCTGTACTTGCTGCAGGTTTCAGAGGGTATGGGCTGCTATGAGGTGTTTGGACTACCTAAAGAATCCCAGTGCAGAATACAGGAAAACACTGGGGCTCTATGTGGAAGACCTGCTTCCCCTCTCCACCTTTAATTCCCTGCCCCGCGTCGTTTGTGTTTTTATGTCAGGTCTCCTTTACATATGAGGCACCAGCACCAGCAGACAACATCCTGTTTAAACAAATATGTAGATGAAAGGCCTTTTTGGCCAAAACTACTATCAAACCAGCACTTGGTTGAATAATTTGCCAGTGACAAAATACTTGTGGCAGTTGTACTGCTCTCTGTCTTGTACTTTTCTCTTTTTTTAATCTATGACTGCTTTATTTACTTAAGTCATAAACATAAAAAGTCTCACCAAAGGGGTATTATTACTAAAATAAAGAGCTCCAGAGGGGCAGACTTTTCCGATGTTGGAGTTCACCGTCTGAGTCAGCAGTGAGCTGACCTGTCTGCGAGCCCCTTCTTCGCTCCCCAAAAACACACTTAGGCACACACAGTACAGTCTCACTTGTGGCCAGCCTCAACCTTGACAAACCACAGGGTTACAAAAAAGGTTGGACTGTTTTTGTTTTCTTCTTTCTCCTTCACTTTCTATCCCACTTTCTCTTCATGCAAAGCAGTACTCACCATGTACAGACCAAACAACGCCCTCATGTTTCGGTTGTTCAGCCTCAGCGCCTGGGCAAAATACTTTCTGGACAGCTCCAGGTTTTCCAGCCCCCCCTGAGTGTACTTCACCTGTGAGAGGAGGCATTAAACATGGCAAATAAGCTCTGGTAAAGGGCAGCTCAAGCAATGACAGCATGACATCTGAATAAGCAATACATGACCACCCTGTGAAAACACATCTTCTTTCATGAGCCTATATTCCCAATGACGTTAGATGCATATCGGTGTCTCTCAGTCTTAGAAAGAGGCATCATTCACAGAGAGCTAACATGTATTCTACAGGTTGCCCTCATGCTTGATGACGGACATCCAGGCCGGTACCTACCTCAGCGTACTGCTCACAGTACAAGTGATTGTGAGGATTGGTCATCATCAGCTCCTCCAGACAAAACGCGGCTTTTCCATAGCTGTGGAAATGACAAGGAAAACAGTAAGGCGATTGATACAGCTGTGGATGTGTCATCCTTTAGCTTGCTCAACTGTGAAGCACAACATCCATGCCCAATAAATTTACAGGTATAAATCTGAATTGAGCTGCATGGGGTACAGGTCAGTTTACAAGTGACAGACTTATTCCAGAGATGTGTAAAGATCCACTAGATGACATAGAGTTTATTTACAGGTTTACAGTAAAGGGTACTCAGACCAGACAGCTGGCAAAGGTAAAAGCCTATCTAGTGTGGTGATTCTCCCTCCTTTGGGGACACTGAGGATCCATCTTGTCAGTCTGTGTGTTTTTTCTGCCTTTAATGTGTAGTTAACTACCTTCCTGAGGTCAGCACTACAGTAAAAGCTGGCACACTGTGCCTATACTCAGATGAGATCACTTCTCAGCAGCAGACTGCTGAGCTGTTGACCTCACACTAATCTGCTGCCACTCCACTTCTAATACACACTTTTCCTTCACAAGACTAGGCCAAGGCGGGCTAAGATACAGTATATCATTGAGCACAAAGCCATAAAACGCCTGTACACCTAACAAAATACAAGCTAGCGCACACAGTCCAAGGCAGAAGCAGACCTACCACCAGAAAATGGGCCACACTGGCCATCTGTGCATGCATTCAATGAACTGAAAGTTATGTGGCTTTCTGTAGCCAACCTTGAACTGTTCTACCATTACCATTAACAAAAATACGTTGCAAGATTTGACATGTTTCTGAACAAACATTATCGGCCAAAGGAAAAACCAAAAAGCCCCTGATTGCGAAAACACAACAGACTTTTTTAACTGCTTGTGAGAAATGTGAAAAATGAGGGAAATGCAAACATGCAGTTTTTGCAGGAAATAAAATGTTGCCTACAACAACATAAAGAACTCATCAGTCTGCTTGAAGTCTGCCATTGTAACTAGCTGAAAGATTAACAGCATAGGAGGGAAAGGAAGGTAGGGACACAGAAAGAAAGAAATAAACAGTGGGAAGGGGTTGAGTAGAGGGGGAGATCAGAGGGCTTGGAAGGTTGGGGGCTGCTTACAATTACCACTTCCTCTCCATAAAGACTTTCAGATGTGCTCGTGCAGTGGCCGTGGCCTGCAACAGAGCCCGCTCCATCAGCCATCAACCAGAATCTTGTACCAGAGCCAGAACCTTACCTCTTCTACTCTTCCTCTAAACCTACCATCACCAAGCTGCTCTCTACAGTAGCTCCTAAGCTCGCTCTTTACCACACGCTTGAGCAAGGTTGTAGTCACCATCATGTGCGAGACTGTAAGAATCATATTTGTTTCTTTTGGAGGTTAGTAAAACCATCAGCAGTGGCTTTCCCCCCATTTCAATACCACATTCTGACTATGTATAAAGACAAAAATGGATTCAGACTGTGCAAAGTATGTTTGAAAAAATTATTACTATTTATCCTGCAATTTTGGATGACCAGTCCAATTTTGTTGAACAGTCTCATAATTTGGGTCAGAATGAGAGCCAACAAGAAATTCCAACAGTGGCTCCATGCAATACTTGCAAACAGACAAAATAATCTCCTGTCTCAACATCACTGGCGTAACAGTGTCAACTCAGAGGCGATTAATTATGCTCTTTATGTGTTAATGCCGATGCCTGCTACAACCCTAATGACGGCAGGGCAGAGACACAATGCTTTGTTTATTTTTAGCTTCCAGGGTGTTGTGCAGTGAGGGGAGGAGAGTTTATTTCTCTTGCTCACTTCTCCATCAACCTCTGTTTTCTCTGGCTGGGGGGGGGGTGGAGAGAGAGAAAAGTGCCACCACCTTCTCCTGGGAATTTCACAGCAAGTGTTCTCTCTCTCTGCCTACTGCTCTGTCCCTCTGGAAAAGAGTGGTGATAATGCCTGGCTATCCGGAAGAGGAGGAGGAGGGGAAACAGGAGTTTGTAACCAAAAAAGAAAAAAAAAGAAAACAAAGAAAAGAAATTGACACGCCTGTAGATAAGGGGCTGTGGGAGTGAATGGTGTGATATTAGAAGTGTTGGGATAAGCTGGGAGATAATCCGCTCACCCTTGGATTTCCTCTGGCTACTACAGCAATAAAGCCTCCCAGACAAAAGCATGAAATATCCAATAAGTAGCCTTCTCACCGTGTTACGCATTCCTGCTGCCGCTGCCTTCCTACCGGAGCAACCACGCAACCACATAGCCAAGCGTACCCACACACACATATACGTACGCATACAACAACCACAGCTCGACTGCGGACACTGCTTCACTAACTTCTGAGCCGCAGACAATTAAGGACGGATAAAAGGTGACACAAACAAAATTATTTTTTTCTTCCGATGCTCTTGTCTGTCTGGCAGTTCTCCTTGGCAACTGAGATATCAGTGGGAGGCCAGGGAGTCTTTCTGCTCTCATATGTAGGAGAGGGGGCTTAAGACTGAAATCCTATTAAACTACTCTTATGTGACAAACATGGACAGGGCTCCATTCAGACCCCTGGCTGAGTTTGGCATCTCAACGCCTTCCATTGTGGCCATCCAACGGCCCTCTGGAGATCAAGCCATCAGTCTGATGTGAAAGCTCTGATAAACTGACAGATATAACCTAAACATATGTCTGTCTGACGAAATTACATTTTACATGACAAATATTTGCCACTGAAAAAACGGTTTACACTCAAATAACAACTTTAGAGCACATACACATTCAATGCAATCCTCAGAATGTCTGAACAGGAGAGCTGGACCTGGTCCCTGTTCACTTGTTATTAACTATTATAACCATGGTAACTTCATGCCGTGTTTTGGTTGTTCTCAGTTGCTGTTTTGAAATCAATACTGCCAAATAGTTTTTAGTATAGTCCTTGTAATGACAGAAAGAGCTTCTTTTATGATGTAACTATGTAAAATGAGGCTTCACTTTACCCATTACAGCTGGTGAAAATGTCTTGTTTGAACTGTGCGTTGGTGTAAATGGGGTGTAATTGTAAAAGGTGGGTCACAGTATAACCACAGAGAATATAAGCTAGTCAAAGCTGTATATTGAATAGAGAGACAGAAAAGTACATAATTGAGGAAATTTGGCCCAACTGTCACATTTACCAGAAATCCTCAATGGAGTCATGGATTCAATACGACGACCTTTTTTCAAAATGTACGTTTTAAAAGCTTGATGAACAGCATTTGAACACAACTCCTACTTTTGTTAATGGTAGTGAATGATTTTTCTGGCCAAATTCATAATCATTATGTTCTCCGCCATTAGGAAATGAAAAGTAAACCACCATGACTC
>OMNN01031117.1:0-19577 GCA_900302755.1 Chromis chromis | reverse complement strand
ATGACTCAATAATATGTTAAGGTTCCTGATGAAATTAGGTACTAAAATCATACTGCCGCTTAAATTACAAAATGTATTTACTCATGTTCGTTGATGTAGAGCTCTGATAACTCGTGCCACGCTTCCTGATCCCCAACAAATCTGTAAAGACAAAATGACATTTAATTCTCTTTCTCAAGACACAGTAAAAGAGGAAATGCATTTGTAGCAAAGTAAAAAATGTAAGAATGCCTATTGCAATAACAATAATGACAGTCTTGTAACTATCAAGATAGGGGAAAGAGTTTGTTGGCATTTAATGCTCAAGTTGTGCCAGCTCCATTGAAGGCAGACTCATTTTTAATTAAAATAAAAGCCAGGGGAGATGAAGAGGAGGGGGTGCCTGACCCTCTCCTCCTCTTGTAGAAACACTCACTGCTCCAGATACTCATTGAGCTCCCGGATGGCTTCAGTGCTCTTGCCCTGGGCCTTCAGTATGGAGATCTTGCGCTTTCTTGCTGCCTGCAGAGCAGAGAGTAAACAGGATTAAGAACTCAGCTCCTCGAGTGTTTGTCTGAGGGGGTAAAGAGAACGAGTGAGTGTAACAGTTGTGAGCTTAAGTGTCTTTTCAGTGCACCGCAATCCTTTTTAAACTTCCGCTACGACACTGAATCATTTTCTATAAGAGGAATCTTCGGTGAATTACAATAGCCATGAAGACAAACTACACTTTAAACAACGAAGTTAACTTTGTCAGGTTTGTTTATATTCTCACTGTGAGACTTAAATTAATATAAGGCTAAAACGACATAATTGGAGATAGTTAGTGCCCATGTCCAACAGGAGATGGACACACATTATGAGTTAATGCTTGGAGTTGGACTGAGCTCAGTGGCTGAGATAAAGTGGTGAGTCATCCGCTAACCAAGTGGGGAAAATGGCACACTTCCCCAAACCCCAACGACTGTCTTCCTGCCGGCATGGCACGCATCTACCGCTGCACCAGCCTGACTTACATCAGCTGAAAATTGCTTTCCGCTTCGTTTTGATGTTGAACTGACCTTAAGGTGGATTAGATTCTCATCAATCTGAATTAGAAAGTATTACTCCTGCTGCTCTGACTTTTCCAAATGTTCGACTCCCACCAGCCCACCTCCTTCTCCTTCTTTTGATAGTAAGTGAAAACCTTAACGTGAGGCTGCTGCTCCATTAAGAGTGCGCTGCCCTGCCACAGCCTATTTTATTTATGGACTGGCACTTGATTGAGTGGGGCTTCCTCTCTTCTACTCATAACCAAAGCCACTGAGGGCTGTGTATGAGTCATGTCTAGGGGGCTGTAAATTTGGGCCTCCTCTGACATTGCCATCACAAGAAATCCACTTATCCATCAAGCTGTGACAGAGACCTGCTGAGACACTGCAACCCAAACTGACAATATTTCTCAGAGAAGCAAGCATACAGGCAACGGGACAGCATCTTCACAACAAATAGAACCATTTTAACATCACCAGTAAGGGTTTCTACATGAACCACAATGTATCTTATTTCCAAACACACTATATACATCTGGAAGTGTAGATTTTGAGTGTGGTCTAAAGGCAACTTGAGCGCAAATTTGAGGTTATCAAGCAACAAGAAGCAGTGAAAGGTCAATCAGCTATTTCATCTTGAATTTCTTCTCACTATAAAACAAAGATCTTTCATCAGAATTTGATGCTATGAGATATTCAGGAATTTATACTCACTTCAGACTAAATTACAAGCATGTGGGATCTTTCCCTATTTAATACCAAAAAGGGGAAGCAAATAAATACAATTCAACACTACAGTGATGTTGAATGTGGATTTCTGCACTTGTGTGCTCGCGCCATCACCACACCCACTTCTCTTCTCCCTCAGATAAAGAACCACTTGGGGCTAGAAGGAACATATGGAAGTTGGTAGCCCAGAAGAGTCACACAACACTTTATTAAATGAAAAGCAATTCCAACCCTCCTTTCTCTAACTAATGACCCAGAAAAAACTGGCAGTGGGTCTGATCCCTCTGTTGTCGTGATTCTTTTTTAATTAGCGCTCTGAGGAGACCCTAGGAGTGAGGAGTGGGTTATTTACATCACCCCTGGTTCTATGTTATAACCTACCGCAACCTTCTTTTATAATAAGAGTCATCACAACAAGGGTGGTACACCTTGTACACTGCACATCCTTGAAATTAGACTCCGGAAAAGAGGTATGGGCGAGAAAAAGTGAAAAGTATGTCAAGACAGATATCAATTTTTTTAGGGCTGGACCCGAATATTCGAATATCAGAATATCTGGTCGTTGCGGTGGTATCCCAATAATAAATTTGAGATTTGAATACTCGTGCTGTTTGGGAACACTTCAAATGAAGTGAAGACAAGACAAAGGCAGTGTGCCAACTTTGCAATTTAAAACTGGCCTACCATGGGAGTACAACAAGCATGAAAAGTCACCTGAATGCTGTAAGTGGTAACTGTTATTGTTTTTTTTTTTCGCATAAAGCTACAGTTCGCATTGCCAATTACTTGTGTAGCCTACTGTCACTAGGATGAAGCTCAAACAGTAACTGTTACTCATGATACAAAAATCAACTCTTCCATTATTTTTCAGAACGTTTATGTGGTCAACAAACTCTGAATTGAGGTTTCTACATTTCAGATCACTTGTCCCAAACAAACATGCACTTGTCTTACAATGAGTCTGTAATTGCATATGATTGTGGGTCAACCTCAGGAGTCCCCTTTGTGACCTCAATGGCTTATTAATGAAATACTACCCATTTATATTGAACTATTAGGGGGAAATGAGAGTATTGGAATGTAATATTAACATAATAATTGAGTCCACTTAATGTTAAACAAATACTAAACTGGTACATCCTTGTATGTAAATGTTGTGGGCACCACAAAATCTATAATACTCAAAAGAAGAAATAAAAAGGTGGAAAAATTGCATTTATGCACGCAGACAAGAATTTTGCCAGCTCATTGCTGTAGGTATTGGAACATAGCAAGCAATGGAAGGGCTAAGAGTTTGAAACATTTTTTGGACAGCAGCATGGCAAAAAAAAAAAAACCTTGAGCAATTTTTGTTGATTCAACAATTTTGGTTAATGGGTACCACATCTATTCCACAGCCTGTAATTACAACAGCTCAGTTTCCAATCTCTGCTTCGCATGCTGGGATGCCTCGCAAGTCTTCCTTGTGGTCGCCAATTTTCCGCCATTTCTCAAGCCCATCCCTTGCCCAATTCTTAAAAGCATGTTGGAGAACATGTAGGGAGGAGACTGTCTTCAGCCCAAGACAGGTGACCTAGGTGATGTCATATCTCTGCTCCACTCTCCATCACTACACCCACTGAGGACAAGGATTGTGGGAAAAAGGTTTAAGGTCAACATCCTAAGGACATGTTTGTCTGTTTTGTTCCATTCCCAGTCCTAAGTCTGACTGACAGCCCATGCTCGCAAGGGTGGCAGTATCCAGCATGCAGAGACCAGGAAACAGACCATTCCCTTTCCGAGGATGTCCCTGCAATCTTCATAAAATCTGTGCCATGTCGGGGAGGTGCCCTGGGATTCAGCGAAATGACAACTCCCATTGTCAGAACAGTAGATGAATGCGAAGCAATCTGCTGCAGATTATGCCAATTGCAGAACATAAATTTGCTGCAGCGGTATCCATTTTGTATATGAAAATAACAGTGTTACAAGAAAATACCATGATTTGTGGCTTTAACTTAAATCTTGTTTTGGACAGGATAAGTAGGACAAAATCCTCTAAGAATATTCACTGTGACTATCCAAATGTTATTTCCTTGTTAGACATGGCATGTAGCAAGCCTACATGGCAATTTAGTAAAGCAGACTGTGAGAAAAATGTTCTTGATTGTTGCCATTGTATGTCATGAGATTGTGAAATTAAAATGATGGATTTTTTTTTTCTATGGTATTTATAGGGTCATGGTTCCAGTAGCCAGGTCCACAGCAGATCTAGTTCCAGGTTTGTAAAATACCTGTATTTTTCAAGCTCAGACGTTAAAGAATCCCATATCTTTACTCATTATTATGTAATTATTAACAATATTTTTGCAAAGACTGATGCTAAAAACATAGGTAACATTATTAGCTTCTCATTTATATCACAGCAACATCACAGCTGATAGTTTTGTGTAATCAAACTTTTATGTAATCAAACTTTTTATACATACCAAATAAATATTGTGAACTCATTAGCATCTTAGTTAGACCTCCATTATTTGGATCATTTGGTTTGTTAAATACATGTCAGTATGTTCCAGCTGTTATTCCAGGCAACGTTTTATATCCTCTACCTGCTACTCATCTCATTTTCAAGCTGAAGCTATAAGCGGTGAAAATTACATATGTTAGTTTAATTCATGTTAATGATTAGGGCTGCAACTAACGATTATTTTAATAGTCGATTAATCTGGCAAGATAACTTTAAAAGTTATGAACGTATTTTGATGAAATTTTCAGGAAATGTTGATAATGGGACAAGGAACTGGTGATTAAATTTTTTAAATATTTGAATCGATTGACAGCACTAATAAAAATAAGATAAATAATGAATAAAGTATGAAAATAAATTAAGAGGAGCTCTCTGTGTGCATGAAGAATTTCAAAACTGACTGAACTGCGCAATTTAAACTTCAAGTCCTCCTACTCTTCTCATTCTAGATGATTGCAATGCAGAAAGGTTAACATGTCCACTGCTCCTGGCTAAGACTAGCTCTCTTCTTGGAAGCTATGTTGCCTGCCGTAGAGAACAGTCGCTCAGACGGTGTTGTAAAGCCGTCTTTTTCTTGTGTTTTCGTGAAGTCTTCCCATACTATGGAGGACTTTGATCGTGATTTTTTTTCTGTAGATTTCTCTGCCGCCTCTGCCATGCTGGTTTGTTTTTATTCTGCAGTCAGCGTGGTCAGGGGGGCATGTCTGGGCGTGTTCAACAGGAACGTGCACAAGACGATGAATTGAGACCCAACGAGTAGATCACCGAATTAGTTCCCAACTCTTTTAAGAATCGATTTGAATCAATTCAATCGATTCGTTGTTGCAGCCCTATTAATGATGATTTGTTTAGTAGTACTTAAAGTTTCAGTTACTGGCCTTGCAATTAATTAGAGCTTAACATATTGAGGTTCAATAAAAAAATTCAAAATGTAATTTGGATTCATTGAAATGCTATTGAAAAAAATCTGATTTAGGCAGCATCAGTGAAAATGTATACATTTACTGTCAAGAATAATAAAAATAATTAAATAAAACTGATTTAATCTTCATCCCTCTTAAATCTTATGTTGAGCAAATGTTTTTACAATTCATTGCGAGTTCCATTTATCTATTCTCTTGCATTACAAGACAGCATATTCTGTGACTCAAACACCCTTTTAAACTGAAATATAACTACACGGACCTGCCTATGAAAACAGTCTTATACCTTGTTTTATATGCTGACTTGCCAAGCCGACTTTGCAAACTTCCAACAGTAACAAAAGCGTAAAACAAACAGAGATGGTCTTGACAAAGTGAAGGTGGGAGTGAGACTGAGCATGGTGGGAGGCAGCAGCTGTGGCTATCCACACGGCAAGATAAAGACGAGGAGGCTATTTCTCCATGCCACAGTGAGAGCAAGCGGGGTGGGGTGCAACAGAGCGAAGTAAAGATTATTAGTTTTTTCAGTAAGGCCTCTATTTGTTTAAAGCACATAGCTGACGATGTGAAGACTCTTCGCATGGCATCCAAAGTACAAATGACTACGATGTGTCTCTCGCACACTGCCAGCTGAGAGAAAATGTTTAATACATGTAAAGCAATCCATATGTCAGCATGGCACAGGAAACTTGTTGAACATCTTTGGGGGGAGAGGGGGAGGGGTACAGCCAAAATAAATAGGGTCATGGTTTCTTTTGAAAACCCTTTAAAAGATTTATTTTCTTGCATGGCCACATGTCCTTATGGAAACAATTAACAGCAGGTACATTATGTTTGGGGACGGTGATGTGGGATTGGCAGAACACTGGCTAGACATGCTTCTGCAAGTCATTTCACAGTGATGAATAGCAAATTGGGAAGAGAAGATAGCAAGGAGAGCGCTTCTGGGAAGTAAAGATTATTACTAACTTGTCTGTGTTAAAAGCTTAGCACACCGCAGACTTTGCACCTGAAGCCAGTAGATGACAAAGAGCAGTTGGGACAGGAGCTTAGCCCCGTTAAGTCAGGGTGGGGGTCTAAAAAGTCCAGTAAATCAACATCTTCAAAGGCCAGAGCCTTATTTACGCTTTACTTCCACCAAACATGTCTGCCACTGACTAAGATCATGAATCACCCCCCAAGCACCCAGCCCCCTCCCAGAAACACTTTTCAGTTGTGTGGGTGATAGGCTGATCAGCACTGTGGTTGAGGCCAGAGAGGCCAAGGGGAGTTTAACTTAGCTAACTCCCACCGCTAACACCAAAGTGCCTCGACAGATTTAAAGCCCTCCAAAAAGCTGAGACCACAAAGTGAAGCAAAGTAGAACGCTAAGCAGAGGGACTTTTCCCTTTCTTTCCTTGCTTCCCAGTCTTACCGTATTGGTGGGGTCGTCTTGGAGAATGGCATCATAGTGCTTGCTGGCCTCGTCGTACCTTCAGAAAGAGAAAGAGAAAAGATTTGTTTTGTTTAACCAATCCCAGTCCCCAGTCGGGTAAAATTAGGTGGTGGGGAATTCGAACAGAGTTCAAGGTAATCAAGTTCTGTACACAGCATGGCAGGTTTCTATGATTACAGTGAGACTGTACAGAAATCAGTGGTGATCTAAAGAAAGGAATAAACATTTGGTCAACTTTAGGTTGCTGGTCATACAGTCGACATTGTGAGAGGCTTATATCACATCATAATGACTCATGAAATCAATACAGGCAAAGCATACTGTTTTGAAGATTGTGTTTTCAATTGACTGTATCCAGCTTGATTCACCTTTAAACAAAATTAAATGGCTGCTTTTACATCTGTCCAGATCTGCAGCTACAACTGTGTTCAGTTGTCTGTCTCTTGGCCGATACATAATACTAAAGTACACACATAAGAACCTGACAAGTGTGCCTCAAACTGTTGGACAGAGCCCACATGATACTGTTTAAGACAGAAATTTATGAGCTGTAAATATGAAATCATACGGTTAAGAAATCTTTCACTAAGAGGCATGTGCACTCCACTTGTCATGTCAGATCAGGCACTTAAGGATGATTATTAAACTTTTTTCTATTAGAAGCAATCTGCAACGCTAACATTTTAGCAGCCAAAGGCATGGTTCTGTGATCAGGAACTGTCCCGCCCACAGCCTGCAACAGACAGAAGCAACTCTGGTTCCCATTAGCAATGAGCAGCCCCACTTCCAGCGCTGATGCTTCCCTCACATTCACTTTATTACTCAGCCACACTTTGGGAGATTTCAGATGGCACCAGGCAACCACTCACGAGCCACTTTGATTTGCTTTATTTATTTAGGAACCGAGTGTGTGTGTGTATGTGTGTGCATGTGTGCAGGGGAAAGGCCTTACTGTTTGAAGCTGTGTCATTCAAGTGTAGCTCTGTCTGCTGCCAATTAGATCCCAGTGTGCCGTTTATTTAATCTGACAGTGCCGAAGCAATCACTCTCAATTATCACATAAACTCTGACATAACCGATAAACCAGCAATGGTGATCTGGGTGGAGAATGCGAGCGAGGTAGTAAACAGATTGAATTACCCTTATTTCAGCTCAGTACAGACTAAAATACCCCCCTGTTTATCTTTCTTCCTCATGCTCACCATTCTGATTGTGGTGACGTGACAATATTTACAGCGCCTAAACATACTGGCAGTATAGAGACCAAAACGGGACAGTAAAGTATGAAAATAGAGACAAAAACAGAGAGAGCTGAGGAATAACAAAATAAGGAAACAACACTGGAATAGAAACCAGAGACGAGTGAGGGACCCCCAGAATAACACTGGGATCCAACCACTTCCTTCCCGGGAATCCCTGACTCAAGCTAAAGGGCCACAGGACTACCCAGGACTGAACCTTTCCTCTCTCCATTCCCTTATTCTCTAAAAGGAATGCTGTGTGATCCAATATAAACACACCATACCCCACATACATACTGTACTTACACACACCCAGACCAGTGCACCACTTGCTAACTTTCTCGCCCCCAAGCCTCCCAAAGTACCATACATAACAGTGAGGCTGAGCTTTTTTTTTTTTTGCCTCTTCTCTCTCTGGAGCTTTCGGTACCCGATGCTTACCTTTCCAAAGCTTCCAGCCTCATGCCCGTTAATCGCTTCACTCTGTGGCTATCTGGAAACTGCTTCCTCAGTTCCTGTAGACAGGTCTGCAAGGATGTGGGCAGAGGAGAGAGACCAATTATAGATGGCGGTATTTAAACTTTATGTTACACTCTTGCTCTCGCACAAATACCCCTGGTTTTGTGATACAAATCACCTTTCTTGAAAATGTCACACTTGTTCAATGTTTCAGCTAAACAAGTACAATCCACTGATACTGCAACAGATCATCAAAGATTCACTGTCCTACAGAAGCTGCTGTTTCTCTGGTTCTCATTTGGCCAACCAAGCTTATTACTATTAAAAGGGCAGTTAAGATTGCTAATTTAATCTTCGTTCTTTACACAGAGCTTGGATTTGTTCGATCACATAGAAATAAAAGAGGTGAGGAATAGTTACAATCACATTCAGCATTATCCAGAATGAGATGGAAAAGTCTGCAGTGTGACCTGGATCATTTGCGCTATGCATCAGCTCAAGTCTGGTCCTTCTGCTTTTTTTAAAAGTCTGGCAGCAGGGCTGGAAGGATAGCCAACAGACAACTAATTCTAATGACTGAGTTCTGCCTTCTCTTTACTCAATGACTCATTCATTTTGCCAAGGGAGTCGTCACATCCATACTGATTGGAGGAGAACCATTTCAATTACCGTGATCTTTTGTCTTTTTCTGTCTTCAGAGCTAAGAATATTTCTAAACATAAACTCAGAAACATCACGTGAAGCTTTACAACGTCATATAAATTCTTAAGGGGGGAAAAAAGTTTAGCTTCATACGTGATGGCCAAGTTCAGCTAACACTTGAAACATGCTTCTCCACTCATTTGCTACACCCTCTAATTCCAACTCTCAGTAAATTGTTTTTCCAAAGTACAGACAGAGTAATACCACTTGGCCAAATAAAAATCAGATTTTCACATTTGGCAGTGCGGGTGCCGCAAAGTAGGAATGGCTGCGAGAAAGTGAACGATTGCTTTTGAAGCTCTTGGGTGTGTGAGGAAGCGCGGTAAAAACTTACCAGAGCCAAGTCATCCCGACTGCAGTCCAGCGCTGCGATCATCACCTGCTCATAAATAATCCATACTGGGAAGAAGACACACAGACAAAGAAGACAGTGTTAACGCCCTTTCCATTCCACCGTGTGGTGCAACATGAAAAAATGATGTATTAAACTGTACACTTGACGTACAAACTTAAGAGTCTGTCCCCAACAGCTGCATATGGTGTTTTTAACTCACATGAACAAGCTTCCATGATGTGAATCAACGGCTTAAGAGTTCTTTCAAAGGACTGTTCCATTCCATTTAGCACACAATGCTACATTTACTATTTTCTGCATGGCATACATTGAAGTTGTTTTAAAAACATGCATTCAGTTGAAACTTGGACAGCATTGCACTATTAATAATAATCATAAATGCAAAAACATTGTGGAACTTGCAACACCCTTGTATAAGGTTTGGCAGTCATGCTATTGATTTGCCAGTAGTGAGCTTGTAATAAAACTAATTCAATTACAGTAATCAGGTTACACTTAAGGAACATTAATGTGCCGTTAATAAGCAAAAAAAGTTCCAATCCCTCCCAGTTTCAGCCTAAAGCTAGACTATTGCCCTCAACCTCTGGCCACAATTTGTTTTCCTCATTATTAGACACACGCACGCACGCAGCTAGTATGAATAAAATGTGGAAAATATGATATTCTAAGGTACCAGAGGAAAGGAAGAGAATTGTCCCAATGTGGGTGGTTTAATGAGAGTGGAACTACTTTTTGAGGAAAACACACTGCTGACATTGTTAAAAACCTTGCTGATGCTCTGTTACCCCCCAACTACGCTTGCATCGATTACATAGTAGTTAAACAAACGCAGTAAGTTGATGATAATATCTATGTTCATCTTTATAGATGGTCTTAAGGCTGTTTGCGAGGTAGAGGTCGCCTGTTGCCTGGGCACATACGTGAACGCGCTACTGGTGGGACACAATTGTACCGGATTTCAGAACGCAGCAGTTTGTGCAAAACTTCCGTGTGTCCTGGGAGTCATTCCAATACATCTGTGATCAGACCAGGGACATCCTGGAGAAAAAGGACACAAATTACCACTTGTGTGTCCCTTTCCAGCGTTTATCGTTGGTCACGATAACTCCGCCCCTAGCCCCTGAAGTACTCAGTGCTTAGCTCTGGCCCAGCAAAGAGTTGGTGCTTGCCAATCACCAGTTTTTAGCACCTGGGGCCGGTGCTTATGTGGTGGAAACACAAAGAACTGGTGCTAAGTCAGGCACTGGCTCTGAGCTAGCACTGGAACCAGCTCAGTGGGAAAGGGGTCTGTGAAACAAAGTAACTGAACAAAATTTTCTCTGAATGCCATGCTGAGATGTCTGCCATGTTTTGCTCAAGGTTGTGTGGCTGTGTTAACAGTTACTGTAGTTCTCATGTCAAAGCAAGTCTGACAGCTAAATGTGGTTGTGTTACCAATATAATATAATATAATAACTAAAAACATATCAGTTTCAGCAGAAACATAATATTAAACTAATTTGATCAGTGGGTGAAATTAAAGCAGGAGAAATTTACTTACATAAACATTCTAAATATCCTGACACTTTGGACCACCATTAAAATTATTTATGTATGTTCACATTACGGAGAGTTATTTGTTAAAGGTCTAAAGCTAGGTATTTGACATCTCTTTCCACTTTCTAGTCCGTGACGCTTCTTGAGATTCCATTTATGTGGAGACCTTAGAATGCATTAATATTGCCAAATGTGTCTTTTTAGATAAATAAAATCAATTTCAAACCAGTCAGTCAGGAAGGAAATGTCAGCACTGCTATATTTATATCCTTGCAGAGCAAAGCACGTTATGCATAACAAGCACAGCCATTCCTTTCTGTGGTTAGCAATAAAATGATGAAATGTTTATTAAAATATTTTTTCTGTCAGTGAACTGTAACATTATAACAACCTGACTAATAGTCTGGATACAGCAGCCAATTAATGGAATCAATACAACATGTTAGACAGACAGCCTTGACAAGCGAACTGCGCATGTTTGGCCAAATGAACACCCTTCTTAATTGAAAAGAATAATAAATAGAGCTCCACCCAAAAACTGGCAGGTTATGCCAAAACAAACAAATGCTCCAAGTTTTTCTTGACTTTAATGATTCCAACTCTTGTTTTGATAATTGCCATCTCATTTCACAGCCAATTTAAGAGCTGGTTTCAATAAAAGCATGGCATGTTAAGTGTTTACCCGCCTCCTTTAAGGATTGTATGAATCATAATGACTTGGGGGAAAAGAGAGAGTTTTATGGGGTAATGCTGCAGGACAGCTAAGTTACAAAGGAAACCGTGGCCTTTGACATGTTGATAGTAGGTAAAAGTCACTGCTGTCTCAAAAAAAATCAACAGTACACTGAACACTGAACTAGGCAATAGACTAAACCTACTATTCGTTTTAAAATTTTACTCTTAACTTTAAGGGCCCTACATGGTCAAGCTCCACAATATATCTCTGACCTTCTGAAACCACATTCTTCTTCTTGTGCTTTGAGGTCAGCAGGCCAGAATTTGCTGTTGGTCCCACGCACTCACTTTAAAACTTGTGGTAATCGGGCTTTTCAGGCAGTGGCACCAAGACTGTGGAACTCTCTGCCGCTGGCTCTACGCTGTACAAACTCCACTGACTCCTTTAAAAAGCAGCTGAAGACATTTTTATACAGAGAAGCTTTTAATTGACCTCTTTAATTAACTTGGTGTTTACATTGTGTTTTCTCGTGCTGTTGTCTTGTGTTTTTTTGTAAATCACTGTTTTATGAAGCACAGTTTTTACTGTACAGCACTTTGTGATTTCTATCTATGAAAGGCGCTATATAAATAAAATTTACTTACTTACTTACTATTGCACCAAAAAAATATCAAAACCTGTTTCTATTCATTATTTCCCTAATTAAGTAAATTACTGTATGTCCATCTAGTATCTCTTTAAATGTAAGCCATCATTATGGATTTGTCCTTTCAGCAATGCCTGTGTCTGTCTGAGTTTTCCCACATCAGAGGGAACCCCAGATCCTTTTTCAGTAATCTATCCAAAAGAAAAATACATACCACAGAAGACAGGAGGGGAAAGAAATAGCTAGCAGAAAATCACCCACTTAGATCAATCAAATTTCACACAGATGTACACATGAACCCGAAGTCAATAACGTTAGCCAGACCCTCTTTACCAAGGAACATCCATTGGTTTTTCGCTCTAAAGCGAAAAAAAATCTCGGTCAAGAATGCTATTAAATTGTAAACCTAAGTGGAAGCAACATTTTGATGATGTAATGTGAGATGTGCCACGAGTGAAAGGCGACAAGCGGTTCACTGTGTTATTACCAAAACAGTTGTGTTTTCTCTACTAAAGTGAGATTATCATTAAGACCACAGTTTCCTCTACTTGTACGTCTGCCGTCATTTGTTTAAATGTTGCACAACAAACTGAAGACTGCATTAAAAAGTGTTTTTCTCACCTCTGGTCTCATTTCTGACAGTAATAATGTAGCTCCAAATCGTATGCCAACTCCTCAGCGTATGTTGCTTGTGAAAAAAATTAATTCTGGAGTGATGTAAAATGATGCACTGGTATGTTTAGTCTTGTCACACTTACTGTCATCCCCCAGTTTTGATGAATGGTCACTGATGAGCTCTTCACCGACATCCACTATCTGTTCACTGTTTCTGCAGTTATCTTCTCTCCATTTGCGTAGCTTGTCTCTCATCTCTGTGGACAAAGACATTAAAACCATGAGGACAACTGTAATCTGAGATAATTAACAGCACCACCACATTTTGCATCACAATTTGAAAACTTATACTGTTGTGACTGAGTGTGCGGGGGATGTATGAAGCTACACTGAAATATGCAACATTATTTTCCATTTTTCCAACATGTGAGTTAATACGGATGAAGGGAGTTGAGCTATTGAGGCTATTCTGACACATCTGACACTTTTATTTATTTTTTTATCTCTATGTTTTTAATTATGGACTTGTTTTATGCTGTGTGTTTTTCTTTTTAATGCTGTTCGATTTTTTTCTGTGAAGCACTTTGGTCACCTGTGGGCTGTTGTAAAGGACTATATAAATAAAGTACATCACATTAAATTAAATTACATCTATCGTCCAATAATATGCATGCATTTAGCTTCATCAGATTTTACAGTTAAGATATGAATATGTATGTCACCACTAAGTACCACAAACAAGTGGACTCAAGCAGAGGAAAGCAAAAAAACACCGATAACATCGCATTAAATTACGGACAGCAGTATTATTTCAGTGTTCGAGGTCTTTTACAGCACCAGACACCTACGTTATGTCAGCTATAGCATCTGTCGTTAGCCGTAGCCATTCCTTGGTAACGCTACATGGTCAGGATAACGTGCTAACAGACGTAGGGTGCCGTCTTTAAACAGACATCGCTCTCTGTTGTACACCTTCCGCTGCTTTTATATCATTAACAGCTAAAGGGCAGTTAAGCTAGTATTAGCCACTGTGTGCAAAACACCGATAGGTTAGCACGTCGTGCTAACTAGCATTAGCTAACACTCCACACGTCGACTTGTTAACTCGTGTTCTCAGTCTGGGACAGCGACGACTCTACGACATGCTATTGCACAGGGAAACGACGAATGCCTTCAAAACATATGAACACATGCCTCGGTGACACTTGAGGAGAATCTATTTTATCTTTTGTCTTACCTTCCCATCCCACATCGTACATTTCTGATACCGACGCCATCTTTTCCGTTATGACAACATACGCTGTGCCTACGTCATGGACTTGCCAGCTGAGGGCATGCCTGACGTTAATTTATTATTATACATTTATGATGCAGTTATAATGTATTTTTTATAATACTGTGAGATGTGATGATTCATCTAAAAAGCTTACATAAAAATAAAAAAATACATTTATAATAATAATAATGATGATAATAATAATAACAATAACAAGAAGAAGATGATGATGAAGAGGAAGAGGAATGTGTTTTAAGAGATGTGACAGGCAAACGCTTATATTTTAACATCCACATCCTGTTTTTGTTTTTTTGTTTTTGTTTTTTGTTTTGTTTTTTCAGTTAATACTAGACACAATATTGTATAAGCCCAAACTGAAAATGTTCTGGCTTAGACACAGTATATTGTAAAACCTAAACTTGCATACCTATTGCATTGTTCAGCAGTCACTAATTTAAAGGATGATGACCTGTAGGCTGCTGCAGACATCCACAACCCAGATGCTGTCGTTCTCATGCCCCAGTTTCATTTTTATATAATTCCCCTTCTAAGTATTGGGTTGGATGGTCAACTAGAATCTATCACTTTCCTCTGAAAATATGAAATGTGCTTTCTAAGCACATCTACCATTTTATACTGATTTCCCTCAGGAGCCTCTGTGAATCTCATCCCCTCGCTGCGTATGCTTGCTAACACACTTCTCTCTTACCACATTACACACTTGTTGATGTGGACTCGGCACAAACTTGCTTACAGAGACATTTCAGAGATCTGATGTCATATCCAGTGGTGCTCAGTGCACATAGCATACTGCATACTTTGCCAATGTTCTATTGCAAAAGGACAACAAGGAGATTTTTTTTTTTTCCTGAGAGACAGTGATATGATTAAACGGCTTAGCATCATCAGTAATAGGCAAGTGCAAGCACACAAGGGAATGATGAAATGTCATCATCCCTGTCAGGGATGCAAATAATAACACTGTGTACAGTATAAGTTACGCTCAGCTTTGGCGATCTGTGCACTTGTAATTTTCAAGTCTGCACATGGCAGTCAGTTGATATGTGGTTGGGCTCTTGGTGGAACATGAAATACCAAAGCAACCACATTAAAACAATCACACTCTGTCCTCTGGGGTAAAGGGCTTCCCCTGTCTGCCAAGGTGCCACTGAGGGCCAGGGCCCTAATAGTGACCTGCAATAAACACCATGCAGCGGGTGTGACTCCTGGGAATTCAGAACATGATGGTAAAATCGCTCTGTGAACGAACTGTCCATAACTTTGAGATGCAGCTGGATGTGGTGGTGGTGGAGAAAAAAAAAGCTTCTTGACATAAGGCGCCTGTTTTACTTGGAGCAGCTCTCTTGTACAGAAATGTCACAATATGAGAGATCAATTGCAGCCATCTGAAAACCCAAATTGTGCTACTTGACTGGTGCTTACGTAGGTTTCCATGCTCTGGAAGCCCCCACATATGGCACACGGGACAAGCATATATATATTTTCCTTTTCAGTCTCCATGTATGAAGAAAAAAAAAAAAAGAAAGATTCCAGTAGAAACACTTCACAGGCATTATATTTTGATTTCTGACAGAAGCAATCAGAGTTGGCAATCTCTAAAATGAACAGTTATGGACTAAAAATTGAGGTAACGTTGAGGTGCTCTCTGTGGTTTTGAAATAGTTCCTGTTCCATCTAGATTTCTTTTTCGTTGGTGTTGTACAGTGAGTTGCGGAAAATGAAGACAGATGCAATTAGCAACAATGTTTGGACTCAGCCTTCTGGAGCCGGCGGCACTGTGTTTACTTTGAAATCTGATTAGGTCTCCTGTCTGACCAAGTTGCTTTCACCTCACCACGAATAACTCCGTACAGATGACTTCAGCACGCTTTGCCTCTGATGGACTCCCTCTATTGCACCTTTGACCTCGCCCATATCCTGACTGAGAGGCCCTGAGCGGGAAATTATGGCACATCACAATTAGGCTTCCTCACTCTCTTGCTCTTCTCCCTCTTAGCTTCGGTGCCAAGAACAATATTCAGGCCCATGTCAGAGCAGCACCACACTCGTAATTGACGGTCCACGCACAGCACGAAGCTTAGGATGTATTGCTCCCTTGACACCTCGCGTAGTAGCCTGATTGCTTATTGTGGATTGGAGTATTACCACATGTAGTATATTATGTGTTGCTGGATTGGGTTTAACAGCCAATCGTCCTTTCTCATTAAATCTGAACAAGGATTTAACATTACAATGCACGAGATTACCTCCAACAGCGCAGACTGCAGGTGATCTGCCACATCCATCATGAGAAGGGATCTCTAAAAGCTCTTGACACTTCCATAAATTGATTTCCAAATGAACAGATTGCTCCGCTTCTCCTGGAGTGAATAATAATAATAAAGAAAGTCATATTGGAAGACGTTATATTTGAGCCTAAGCTTGCATAAGCCTCATGCAGTCTTATTAAAGATGACGTTTGATCTCTAAGAGAGGATTTGGCAGTGACTTGACAATTTTGACACCTCAGAGCCAAATATTGAACATTTTTTTCTCAGTCGTATCCAAGAATCACATCATCTTCATCCTAAGTTGCCGCAGCTGGTGGAGTTCATTCATTCCAGCAGCATTTTTTTTATAGGTCCAACTTGAAATATAAAGTACTTCTACAACCTCTCAGAGGGTATGAGTTGAGGTTTGACATTCATGGAAGGCACAACAATCGTTCACTGGTCTTACTTTCTTTCCATTTATTCAAGAGAGGTTTTATTCAGAGACCTCCACTTAGCTACACAAATACACACAATAGCAGTTATTACAGAAATTTAAAATCCGCAAGAAGAAGAGTATTCAGATCCCATCCCCAGTGCAATGGAAGCCTGTAACTTCACAGTATAATCTGGAGTTATCAGATTTCACTTTTCTTTTCTGGTAAGAACAACTCATGGCCGCAAATTTGGAGATAGCGCCATGTGCTCTCTAATGTCATGTTTTCAAAGAAAATTACAGAGGAAAAGTGAATTTGTGCATAACGAGAGGAGCAAACATGGAAGCAGAGCTTGTTGAGGAAGGATTAGAGGGGTCAAATATTGATCGACTCCCCTGTGCGCCTCCTGTGATACTGCTGATGTGTGTGAGTACAAGTCACTCCTTGTTTGTGCGGTGGACATATGTTGCACAGATGTTCCGCCATGCCGGGTGCCACTGGGTGCTCGCTGGGAGTTTGTATTGTTTTCTGGCCCGTGGGTCTGGTCGATAACCTTCATCCCGTTGCCATCGAGTGTGACAGTGCTGAAGTCAGCACTGGGCTCTGAATCAGGAGTGTGGGCCGCTGATTTATAACCTGACATGCAGTCGGAGCGAGGTGATGCATATCTAAAAAGTTTACAGAGGAATCATTGAAATTCATATGAGATGCTGGAATTCAGATTCAGAGCAGGGATGCTTGGCTTCGCAACATCCAGCGCCGAGTCATTTGTCTTCAGATCTTATTGATTTATATTTTGACAGATATTAGAATGAGGCCAGTGGTGGGTGTCTTTGGCAGTGTCATCTCCTCTCCCTGTCTTGGATTCATTTGTTGACCAAGAAAGCTTTCAGGGAACCAGAGAGTTGAGGTTTTTCATGGAATATTTGGCCCATCACTCCAGCGCCCTTTAAGTTTATCCCATTAAGGCCGAGGAGTATTTTCTTCAAGACAAACACGTAGAATGATGGATAGCTGTTGTGCATGTTGAAATGTACTGGTGTTCCTGACAGCATCCCAGCATTGAACCTGGATGTCATGTGTGGCCAAAGCCATCACTGTCTGCAACTGCTTCATCCTACAAAAACACACACATGCTTTGATTTTCAGAGGCAGAAATGGTGGATGACTGTATATATTCGCTCCACTTTTATGGGCTTTGTTTAAAGTTTCGATAAGCCTGAAGCCCAAACCTCTTCATTCACTAGCCTGGCTGGGAACTATGAGACTTGCTGGGAGCAAATCATCAGTTACCCTTTAGATTGGGTTGACCATGAAGCGCTTTGGCAGGAGGAGATTACAAATTTGCAGAAACATTCCCAAGACATAGTTAAGTTAGAGAGCAGACCACCATGAACTGTATCCACACAGAGGTCAAGTCTGACAAACAATAAAGTTAAGTAGGATTAGGTTCATGTTTGCAAAACCTGTGCACAACTAAACAGCCTCAGCCTTAATGGAAAGGCTTGACATTTTGAGTGTGGGGAGAAGATCCATACCACTTTCATGTATGCTAAAGACAGATCTTACCTTGTAAATATGTGCATGTGGTGGTTTTTTTATATGTACAAAGACACATCATGAGCGAAATAAGCATTCAAAGCTACAGTTGAGCATTTCTGATCACTGCAAAAGCATGGGTTTAGATTTCTGGGGTTTCATCCTGCAAACCTATAGAACCAATCCTGTCAACTTGTGGAATGGAGAATGTGAAGAATATTGTTATTCTTCTTCAGGCTAAATTACATTAATATTACAATTCACCACTGTACACAATAAAGTCATTTTAAGGTGTTTAGAAAGTGTTGTAGATGAGCAGGTATGCTCAAGCTGAAGCAAGTGGCCGAGGGGTTAGTGCATAGAGGCAATGACTTAATAGATCCACATATTCTTTTTTTTAATTTATTTTTTATTTTTTATTTGAGATTACTTTTAGTGTTGAATCTGGTCAACTGGGATAAAACTTTACACACACTTTGATTACCGACACAACATTATCTTCTTTCTGAAATGTCAACCAAAATGTCAGTTCGTATTTGATCTTTTTATGATAAATCCAGATCAACAGTAACGTTTCTTCATATTACACAGCTTTAAACAAATATCTGAATATTTATTTTTATGGTTAAAACATGACAATAAACATAAAATATATGATTAAATATGAGAAAAGTAATTCCCAACAATTCATCTCGTCATCCAATAAAATATAATAGGATAAATACTTTTGTATTTGATGCTTTTGGTCAAAACATTTCTTTTACTTAAGGAGGATTTTAAACGCAGGACTCTCTCATTGCATCTTCTGATGGCTGCTCTTGTAGTTTGTACAGAAGCAAAAAGATCTGAGTTCTTCACCACTGGTGCACAGTATTTTATGTACATTTAACTCATTCGAATATCTTCCTATCTATGTATGTATATTAATGTGAACAAAACAGCAGCAGCAAAATATTTAAAAAAAAATATGGCCCTGTTGCTATAGCAACAACATTGAAGGCACACATGCAATGTTACATTCTGACATCACTGTGATGTCACAAAATGTATACAATAGGACAGATTCCGTTCAGACATTCAGATCCTTCCTTCCTTCCTCTCTTTCCTTCCTTCCATCCCTTCCTTCCTTCCTTCCTTCCTTCCTTCCTTCCTTCCTTCCTTCCTTCCTTCCTTCCTTCCTTCCTTCCTTTCTTCCTTTCCTTCCTTCCTTCCTTAATTC
>OMNN01031113.1:0-12865 GCA_900302755.1 Chromis chromis | reverse complement strand
CACTGTGGGCCCTTGAGCAAGGCCCTTAACCCCTGACTGCTCCCCGGGCGCTGCACCGCGGCAGCCCACTGCTCCTAGTATGTATAGTTAAGGTTAACTTTGAATAGGATGGGTCAAATGCAGAGAGGGGATCAATAAAGATTAAATTATTATATCATTATTAATATTAACTGAATAAAAGTCCATTAAATACTGTTTACGTGGCCATTCCTACCACTAAAGAAGAATTATTTCATATTTAAACATATTTAACAGTGAAACCTACAGAGTTTTTCAATATGTAATCACTGGATACTGAAGTGGGGATGAATAAATTAAGAAGATCTAACTTTCCACCAGCTCTACAGGTGAAATAAATGTAATTTTGGCTCAGATGTTCCCAGTAAAACCAGCTTCTGGATTGTTTCTTTAAGCAGAGATTCCAGCTGTCACCCAGTAAACAGCCATATTACATGTCGCCAGCTGTTCCAACACACCAGGTGGAGGCTCCTCATTAAAGCCTCTGACAAACTGTTTCATATCTTTTAGGAGACCCGAATGCTTCTCGCACTACTTGCAATTAATTCCTATAATGACTGTGCCAGAAATACCTTTCGATCATTTATTCACAACTGAGCATAAGGAATAATTTGGGAGATACAGAAACAACACCACCCGTCCCTCCCCGACTGGAGTTTAATTACGCTAACTGCTAATTTGGATGAAAGTCTGGTATCTGACTCGCTGCTGCGCCTCGTGACTTCCTGAGCATATGGAAGGTTGGTAAAAAACATGGTTAGAGGGAATAGCGTTTTAAATCTGTTAAATTCAATTATTAACCAGCGTCAGACCGACTTGACAGTGAGGTGACATTGGTGAACAGTGGAAGACGGGGGACTGACACCAACACTTACTCAAAGGCGAGAAGCAACTTAATCTGCTGTTTTATGAGACCTAAATGATTCTTTTAAATGTGATATTGATCATAACTGTGCTGGGAGTTTTGTTCACTTGTGTTGAATTCACTTCCATGTCTATGCCATGAATACATCTAGCGCTAAAATATTTTTAAGGCAAGTTTATTTGTGTAGCTGGTTTTCAGACACAAGGTAATTCAAAGTGTAGAGACTAAATATACAACACAGGCAGTAAAAGCAATCAATAAAACTGAAATAAAAGACTAAATTATTATAGTAATAGAATAAAAATCAGTGCAGAGTCAGATAGAAAGGCAGTTGCAAAAAGAAAAGTCTTTAGCAGTGGTTCTCAACTGGTGGGTCGGGACCCAAAAGTGGGTCGCGAAGCCATTTTTAGAGGGTCGCAGAAGCATGACCCCTCAAAAAAGGAACTGTTTCTTATTTTCTTACTTTTATAGGCTTGCTTTTACGTGATGTTGTCTTGCTATGTCTGTTTTAGCACTTTTATATTATGTATTTTATATATTTTACTTGTTTCTATTGCTTTTATTCATCTTTTACTGTTTGTTATTTTAAAATATGACATTTGCCTGCTGCCCTGCCTCTAAAGCACTTTGTAAACTTTGTTTTTAAGAATTATTATTATGACATAGTTTGCTTTCAATAGCAGGATATTTAGATTTGGTGACACCAGTAGTTGTCCACTATTAACCTCTAGATGTGGCTTTGCCAGTTTACTGGAGACATTTATGCTAAAACGTGCCAAAAATATCCCAAAATGTGCTCAGAATCTGTCAAAATGGGCCAAAATATGCCCCAAACTTGACAAAATATACCAAAATGAGCAAAAAATAAGCCAAAATTTTCCCAAGCTGTATCAAAATACATTGAGACTACACCCAAATAAACCTTAATTTGTTAACAGGAACAGCAAATTTCAAAACTTTGGGTCACGACTGTTTTTAATAGAGACATAGTGGGTCCTGAGGCTGGACCAGTTGAGAACCACTGGTCTTTAGCCTTGATTTAAAAGAGCTGAGAGTTGGAGCAGATCTACAATTCTCTGGGAGTTTGTTCAAGACATGTGGGGCATAAAAACTGAAAGCTGCTTCTCCATGTTTAGTTTTAGCTCTGGGGACAGAAAGCAGGCCTGTCCCAGACCACCTGAGAGGCCTGGATGGTTCATAGTGAAGCAGCGAAGCCCTAAACCATTCAGCGCTTTATAAACCAACATCAGTATATTGAAATCAATTCTTTGACACAGAGGAAGTCAATGTGAAGACCTCAGAACTGGAGTGATATGTACGGTGGCCCTGAAAAGAAAAAGAAAATAAATACATAATACAAAAAAACCCAACCAAACCAAATCCAAAACCTAAAATACTGTCTGAAAACGAGTAGAGATGAAGTTTAACTTATTAACTCCTACCCCACGTTCTTTTAAAACCTGCTATATAAATAAAATTGACTTGATTTGATTTATTTATTTGAGTGTGGTTTTTCATTGTTATGCTAAAACTATTAGCACTGTCCCTCATTACAAAGGCTAAAGTGGTTAAATTCAAATTAAACCTTCTTAATCCTGTTCCTAAATAAAAACAGTTCAATAGCTTCATCAAGAACTATCAATATTGAACATTTTATTGTGATATTTTATTGATTATAGTATTTTTTTTTCATCTCTATAGCCAAACCCTAGCTACAAATTGTTAGCTGCTAGCCAAACTAGCTATCAGGTTAGCTAGCTACACCTGCCTCACCAATCAATACTATTGATCAGACAACTTTTGGGCTCCATTTGTCATGAGTGACACAGTAACATCGACGTCTCTTTTATTTCTGAGCTCCTAACAACATTTATTATCCGTAATATTTCATTTTTAAGAATGATTTTATTGCATTTTGTAGAAAATACAACCTTTGGGAGACTTTTCCTCAGGCGCACCGTTTAAACTTGAACTTCTAACTTTTAAAAATCACATTATTACTGTTCAGGAAGCTTTAAACCGGAGAAAATGCCACTTATTAAACTTGTAAAATATAGTTTAGTTTTAATATATTTTGTGTTTTCTCTGGCGTGCTAAGGGACACCACTGCTGACCAGATAAACATGTAATGCTAATATGTTACTAACATGCTAACACGTTAGCAGGATGTAGCTTGTTTATCAGGCTAACTACCTCCAAAAAGCACCTTTTATTACCTTAACTTGGGTTAAATATGCAAACGTGTATGTGCCGATGCAGAAAAGTATCGATCTGATGTGTGTCCAGCTGCCTGAAGTTCACATGTGAAGTTGCAGATTATGTTTTACACTTTGGTCGTGTTAAAAATGAAAGTACCTGGTCGAACCGAGGCGTGCCGGACTGGAAGCTCGGGTATTCAGACATGCTGCAGCCGCTAACTTTCCCAAACACTCGTCTCCTCCTTCTCTGCGGTCACTAAACTCCTATTTTCCACACAAACACTGGGAGCTGTGTGGTCAACAGTCAGCTGTCACCGCTCGGGTTGCATCATGGGTAGTGTAGTTTTCCCGGCCCGCTTCTTCTCAAACAGGAAGTGGCTCATAAAAAGGGGGACTACATTTCCCAGGAGGACGTGCTTTGTTTTTATTGTTTTAAGAGGGAAGTTAACGGTGAAAGAGATGCCTGAGATAGGAGAACAACTAATATGAATTATATTTTTATAATATAATGGTCTTGGTGGCTGCACAGAGGGAAGCTTGAGTTTACAGAGGATAACATAGCCCCCTAGTGGTGGCTTTAAATTAAAGTCAGGAGTAGTTTATAATATAGACACAGCTGCAGAAATGGCAGCTTTTAACATGAATAAAGTATAAACAACACATATCAATATCAGATTCATTGCAGTTAGTGGATTTGTAATGGGCATAAACATTGATTGCATGTGTCTGTGTGGATTAAAATAAAATAAAATAGAACTTTATTCATCCCAATGAAAATCCTTGTGCCACATATTGCTCGAAGAAAAAGATATAAGTATGACGCATGACTAGAATAGAAAAGTAAGAAGTAAATTAGTAACTTAGATAATGAAATATTGCACATAAAATTGGAATATTGCAAATGAAAATGAAAAATTGCAAGTGAAATTGAAGTATTACACATGATAATAAATAATAATAATAATCTAACCTTTATTGACCCCCTTGGGTTCCTTCCTTCTCTGCATTCATCCTATTCAAAGTTAACCTTAACTATACATACTAGGAGCAGTGGGCTGCCACGGTGCAGCACCCGGGGAGCAGTCAGGGGTTAAGGGCCTTGCTCAAGGGCCCAACAGTGGAGGTGACTGGGACAAGCGGTCGCTCTCACTTTCCCACCTCAACTTCTTGCTGGTCTGGGGGCTCGAACCGGCACATGAAGTTAGAATATTTCACCTGAAACATAAACAATTAGATTACACTGACATATTGTACATGAAAACGAAATATTGCACATGATACTGAAAGTTATGTTGCACAAACCAAATATTCCAAATGACGCTGATATTATTGCTCAGACATAAGAAGTTTCAGCTTTCGCTCCTGTAGACAGGGGAGGAGTTGTACTGTTTGATGGCCATTTGAAAATACCTCCTATGGCTGAAGGTGTTCCAATCAATGCAGAAGTTATGTGGAGCTAAAAAATGTTAGATTAACGTATGATTAAAAACATACAGTGCACATGGTGAGAAGTTTATAGGCTGGTTCCAATATATTTAGACTTAAGCATGTGACAATTTGTCCTGGCATGATATATGTGATATGCAGACATTACAGTAGTGAAAAATGTCAGTAAATAAAGGATACAATAGATTACTAGTCCTGGATATGTGAAACAGCATTTTATACCTTCATAGTGGGAAATGACAGAAAATGCAATCCAAGAAACAAACTGAATACATTTAATTTTAAAAGTGAAATTATTGTTATTATTTGAGGCTGGACTCACTACCTCAGTGTGTCCTCGAATGAACCAAGAAGCTTTAAGAAGACAAGGTTGACATTCTATTTATCCCAGGTGGCCATACTCAAAGTGTTTGCAGCCTCTGTATATTTTCTCTATAACGACAACATCCCAGCTGGTTTGGACTTCCGCACTAAAGAACTGATAAAGACAAAGCAAAAAAGGTGTCATCACAGCATCTGTGAGGCCAATAACTGTCAGCAACATCTGTCTAACAAAGACTCACTCAATAAATACGGAGTTCAGCATAACAGCAATAGTCCAGTCAAAGCTATTTAAATAGTACATAAAGGTTAAATGTAATTTATGATGTGAATTTACCAGAGTAGTTTAAATATTACAGTTATAACTCTGTAAAATTATATAAAAATACAAATTAAGCTGCCTAAATTAAATATTAAGGCTAAGACCCAATGGACCAGACATCTACAGTCCTGGTCACCATTATTGGCACCCTTTCATTTTCCTTATGTGCTTTATTGCGCCGTCTGTAAACAAACTGTTGGTGTTGGCAAAAAGCTCTATTTTTGTTTTCCTAGAAAGATTATGGTTTGTCCAGGTACTCTTTGGCAAAGATCAGTTGTTTCTTTTTATACCTTTTCTTCAGCAGTGGGGTCTTCCTTGGCCTTCGTCCCTGAAGCCCTGCTTGGTTTAGTGTGCGCCGTACGGTACGTGTTGAAACCATGACCCCAGATTATTCCAGGTCAGCTTTCAGCTTTTTACGTGGCGTTTTTTCCACAGTTCGCACCAACCTTCGAAGACTTCTCTCATCAATTTTCCTCTTCCCCCCACGTCCAGGCAGTTTCTTGACATTTCCTTGCTTAACAGACTTCTTAATAACATTGTTGAAACAGTCCTCGGAGATGGCCTGATACCCTTTAGAAGTCTTGTGTTTGCTAATAATAACACTTATGTTGTCCTCAGGCAACTCCCTTGTCTTCACCATTGTGACAAAGGAACAGGGAATAACATGTGGCTTTTTAAAACATTAAAGTCATCATTCATTGGCTAATTTATGTCATGTGGTTCTAATTTTTTAATTTGCCAATAATGGTGACCAGGACTGTATAATAGGTGTATAAATCCAATATTTGTGTAACAAGATAAGCTGCTTTTTGTACTTTTTAAAATCTGTGTTACAAAGCATTAAAGAGTTGCTGCATAGTAGTTCATTTAATCCTTTTGTATCCCCCTTTCTACTGTAAAAATTCAACTTTAAGTGCCAGAAGAAGAAAAGAGAAGAAAACACAAATAACTAATTTAGTTTAATACCTAAATGTTTTGTGCAAAAGAAAACAAGTTCTCATTTTACTAATTTCCAACTAAACCTGAATGCAAACCTGAAATCTCGCTGCAACCAAAGAAAGAATCACCACCAAACATACGGTGAGCAAGAAACACAAAATATTCTTTATTAAATATACAAAATTTGTGAAACAGAATTGCATCACGGATTGTAAACTTTCCAATCTCACATACTAACCTTAAGCACATTCCACCAGCTACACAGTCGAGGACAAAATACAATCAGTTGAAACTTAAATAAGAAACTCTGTAAAATGGAAGACATGAACGAGGATGTTGATTTCTTGCACTCTGGTTAAGTGCCGAGTCACATTTAAAATGTCTCTACGGTCGTCTGATGCACTTGATATTGCGATCGCACGGCGGAACTGAGATGACGACATGGTTTTAGGTGTGTTTTATTTTTTTGTATGCTTTGAGCTCACTGGCTAATCATCGTTGTGGTGTCAAAAGGAGGCCGAGTGCTTGAAATCACAGAGCGATTAGAAAGTGCAGTACGGTGTAAAGTACATCTAACTATACCGAGATCAGACAGACGGGTACAGTAGAGTTTTCTTCTGACGATTAAAGTAGTGCAAGAACATCCACAAATGCTGTTAAGAGTGGCATCATATCAGAATACTTTATGGTGTATCGATCTGCTCCATAGATTAAGTTTCAAGGCTTTGTGTTTTTTTTTTTTCTTCTGTGTGTTTTTTTTTTGTTAAGTTTTTTATTTTTTTTGGCATTTCACAGGAAATCACTGTAACTACTCAGTTTCTATTGGTATGCATACAATTTATTTTTGTGCAGTGACCTAAACGATATCATAACAAAGCTTTAGAAGAATAAAAAAGAAAAAGAAAAAGAACAAACTCTCAGTGAACAAGATGGCTTTTCTTTTTGTTTCCAAAACCTGCCCCGAGCCCCGACAAGTAAAATGAAGTGCGAGATTCTCAACGAACGGAACAAAAATAAGGCAGCATTTGGCATTTCAATACGGCATATATGCTGTAAAACGCGGTATATATCCCTTTGTAACACCTGAAAGCAGTGTAAGCGATACGCGTGTTCGTGTAAAGAAGCGAAGATGTGGACACCGAAAAGGAGGGAAGTCGAGTACCAGCATGTCGCAGGCATCTTCTCCACGATAACGCGGCATGTGGGAAGGCAGAAGCATGAGATCAGAGAAGCTGCGATGGCTGATCTTGATACTGACTGGATACTGAGTGATACTGTCTTCACCTGATAACACCGTGACCCCTACGAGAATCGAGTTAGCTTATGTGGCTGAGGATTATGGGTAAAAGTTTTCAAGACATGCCCGTGGAACTGAAAAAGAAAAGAAAGGAGCAAGCAAAAGATAAACGGCACTTATCGTGCACCGGAAAAGTAAAAACCATTCACTTGCTGGCTAAGAACACTTTTGAACATTCAGGAGCTACGATCGGTTCCCAGTGTTGTGCACGTGACCAAGCTGAACTCTCACACAGCTCATTTGGTTTGTAGGTTCAAAAAACTAGTCAGAGCACTCGGTGGTTATCATAAGGGAACGTTTGTAGGGTGTCGATCCAAATACAAACATGTTTATCATCTGGAAGAAGTGACAGAAGCACACCAGTGGTTTTGCACATTTAACTCATGAACTATAGATTTTGTGTTTACTTGATATGAATGCTGACAGTTTTGCAAAATACACTTGGAGATTTAACTTTGAATTCCTTCTTCCTATTGAGCCACAATTTGCCTCAACTTGCACCAACCTGAAACGCTTTGTTGCCTTTAATGTGACGTTTAGTGATGCAGTAATATTGTGTATAACAGTCGTAGTAGGCGGAGTTCACATTCAGGCTAGTCTGACTGACCAGATGTAGACTTCGGCACTCATTCCGTCATTTCTGCTGCACATTTACACAACTTTATCTTCTGTTATTAGCATGACACAGTTTTCAAATTCGCCTTTAATGCAGGTTAAAACCTCCAAGCAGCAACTTACATGCTGAGAGTTTTGAGCATGTTTTAAAGAAGATTTGGATCGTCAAATAGCACGAGGCTTCTTGTTTTTTTCAGCAAATTATAGAGCTGAAACGATTCTTCGAGTAATTCGATTACTAAAATGCATCGAGGCAAATTTCTCTGCCTCAAGGCTATGTTTAATCCACCATGTACTATACTATATAGGCACAATACAGCGCGGATGTCTGCGGATGTGGCTCCAGCGCTGCTTACTCCATGTAACAACGGCATGCTGCTGCACCGAGCAAAGCGCAAGTCGGACAGATCTAATGTGCCAAAGGTTCGTTCTGAATTTGGGAAGCACTGTTTTAAGTACTCTGCACCTGCTGCCTGGAACTCACTGCAGAATACGTTGAATCTAAAGGAACTCATCACCCTTGGATCTTTTAAAAACCACATGAGAGATTTTGTGGCAACTACATATCGCACTTGTTGTTGTTTCAATGTAAATTCTTAATTTTGTTGTATTTTACTTGTGTTTTTACGTGGTTTGTTTTTAATTGTTGCAACTTTAACGTTTCTCAGGCTGCTGTCTTGGCCAGGCTTCCCTTGGAGAAGAGGTCGTTGTTTCTCAACGGGACTGACCTGGTTAAATAAAGGTTAGAGAAGAAGATAGGTAGGTAGGCGGGGCAGCATTAAGGACCTTGCTTAAGGGTCCTCACTGGATACCTGCACCCTGACCGGGATTTAAACCACTGATCTCCCATACCAAGGTCTGGGGTGTTAGTCACTGAGCTATCCAGCTGAAATACGATGTCCTTGTTGACAGACAGTGAAAAACTAACAGAATCATGTTCTTACATTTCCTCAACACAACGTTAAAAGATTTAAAGGCTTTCAAGCTCAGCCATTTTTAAATTAGCTGTAAAAAGAGCATGTGACACCAGTGATTTACATGAGGCATTTTCATAGTCCTGGAAGTTGTTGTTTTTTTCTTTCTCGTGCCCTGTAAAACTTTCACCTCAAATGATGCCCACATGTTTTCTGAATAAATATGCCACCACAGGGCACCGTTTTGTTGCGCTTTACATATTTTAAACGCTTGCCCATGCGGTTACACTTTTATGAAATTCTACAGTGCCATTGTTCTAAGTGGGAAAGTTTAGTCTAGCCAAGCTCTTTGCTGTTCTCCCACAGAGACACATCCCATCCACATGTCCAGAAGCGCCGGGCCAGATGTGACTTTGTTGTAGCCGAGTGCTTGTTATTCTTACATGCGACAAATCACTGTGCTTGTGTTGTTACGCAAGACAAACGGGCTGCTGTCAACTGAGGACTTCAGCGAGCTTCTCCGCTGACGCTACAGATGGAAGTCAACGGGGTTGTTGCTCAGTGGGGGACTGTGTCCACCTGTGGAGGAGAACGTTTTCAGAACCTTTCAAGTTTTCCACATCTTGTCCCGTTTCTGACTCGTCGTATAATGCTTATTAGATTTTGTGTTTTGTGATTATATTCAAAGTAAAAGCGTGAAAGTACATGAGTATTCACACCCTGCAGTGACACGCTTGTCCAGATTTGATCAGTCTATATGCAGTGGATTTTCATGGTCCAATGTGGTCCAGAGCTGTGCATTTTACTGCACAGTAAAGCAGAGCAGTAAAATATGCCCTTTTTTGCACTTTCACAAAAAGAATAACCAAATCAACCTGTGTTTTATAGAATCTTTAGCCTCTGCAGGACAGTCTGGTCCAGATTTGACCTGTCCATATACAGAGTTTCTCATATATACCTGGTTCAATATGGCCCAGATGTGGAAAAAGCTGTTAAAACTCAATTTTTTTTTTAACTTTCACAAATAGAATAAAGGTTCCCCAAATCAGATACTGTGTTTTAAAGAGTGTTTATCTCTCTATGACAATTTAGTTCAGATTTGACCACTCTACACAGTGGTTTTTCATACACCAGTCTATCTATGGGGGTTTTCATATAGACCAGGACTTATGTGGTCCATATTTGAAAAATGGACAAATTTCACTATTAGGTCTTCACAGATCTCATGATTTTGCATCAGATCACATAATTTTACTTCATTAGAATGTTGGACAGCCCAGGATATAACATTAAGTAAATTAACTTCAGAGTTTGCTTTTCCTCCGTTTTCTTTTCAATCACATCCATCTGATCCATCTTTCATCCATCCATGAAGCCAGCCTCACCTGCACCTGCTGCTCTGCTTCCTCCCGTCGGCTCCCAGTAATCCACTTTTCCAAGGCGTTTTGTTCTTTATTGTAAGTTTCTTTCACAAATTCGGTGTCCAAGCCTGTTTTATCGGCCTTTATCTCCCGTTTGTGTCCCTCTCCATCTTTTTTTTCCGCCTCCCTGATCCGTCACTCGTCCATGCTAACGTTAGTCCTGCTAACTTAAGCAGCACTGACGGCGGTTGGTGGGATTTTTCGAAAATAAATCAATTATTTTTGCCTCTTTTTCACCCACAGGTATCTCAGAGCCTTCTTTGTATTTTGTCACATTTTCTCCGTGTTGTTTTTTGGTCATTTCGGTTCATTTTCATTTCGCGGCGTTGACGTTTCGCTTCATTTCCGCCCTCACTTGACCTTTCCCCTCCCATGATCCTCCTCGATGGATCAAATTTTCCGAGAATATGTGAATTAAAAATATTTTTTGGGAAGCATACAAGCATAAAATAGCTTTTTAAAAGTCAAACTAATCACAGATAAAAATTATTATAATTTGCATTATTGTTTTTATCAATATTTTTTTAGTACGGCAGCCCTACTGGCCCAATTCCAAGATGGCCGGAATGTATTATATTTAGATCCTAACTTGGATTTTTACCTTAACAGGAGCATTTATTAAACCTTATATATTACACAATATATTTGGAAACCATCTAAAACATATCAGAAATGCTTAACATAGTGTAAGATGAGATTTATTTTTGTGAAGATTTATTTTATTTGATAGATAATCTTATTTTATTATGTGATCTATTTGGGGTCAGCCCTATGCTCCCACAACCCAATGGTCCCACAGTCCTACGTTCCCACAACCCAATGGTCCCACAGTCCTATGTTCCCACATGTCTCATATTTCTAAGACCCCGTTTACACAAAGGGAAAATGCAGATATTTCCACACGGTTTGGCCTCTCATTTACACGAAAACACTGTTTTTATCTTAAGAAAAAGATTATTTCTCAAAAAAATCTCAGAAATGTGGGAACATAGGGCTGTGGGAACATAGGCTCGCTCCCGACAAATTAAAGGTCAATTCATACATTATATAGTTGAAGTTAAGTTAAAATTAGGAACTACATAATGTGATGCACCTTCCGTTTAGGGTCAAGGATGGTTGAGATCAAGAGAGATGTAAAGTGACCAATCGCCTTGCCATTTTTGGAGTTGAGTTGAGTTGTTGTTGTCCTCCTGACTAAGCGGACATTAAAAGAGTCCCTGTGCTTTTCTTAACCCACCCTTGACCTTATAAAGCTAAGGCTGGAAGAAGGCAGCCTTACGCTGGTTTATTTTATATTCTTTTATATATATCTCATATAATATTATTTATGATGACTCCACCAGATAAATCGGGAGATCAGAGGAGAAGATAAAATTGTCACTGAACATGTGTAGTATATTAACTTATATTATTGACTGTAAGCTGAAGTGCCTTCTGACAATATAACACAATGCATCAGCGGAGGAAAGTATGCAGGGCTTTTGCATGTAGAAATATTAAAGCAAAATCCAACATAAATTTAAAATATATATGGAAATAAAGGGACTAGGAACTACAAACACACACACACTGGATGATGCCACTACTTCATTAAAACCTTCGATCCTGCTGGTTTAAATTCATTTGAACATTAAGAATGAGAAAACTACCATATAAAGTAATTTTTTGCTCAAATATTACTATAATGCATATAAAAACATGTACACTGGTATTGGGTGTAGCTTTGTCATCTTAATTCACTGAATAGCTCTTGCGTTTTGCTGAAGTTCATACTCAACGCTATAAAAAATAGAATAAAACTCTGCCTTTTTTTCTCCAGTCTTTTCTTTCTGCAGCAAATCTTCTGTTGTCACAAAGTATGACAGCCAAGGTAATAAATCATCCCCACCAGATGTCCCATACAGGAGATTATGTTGGGGTAAGGGGTCATTTTCTGCCCTCATTTGATAGCTGCTATAGCGTGTAGACCAGGGGTGGGCACTCCTGGTCCTCGAGGGCCACTATCCTGCATGTCTTAGATGTTTCCCTCTTCCAACACACCTGATTCAAATGATCAGGATCGTTATCAGTCTTCTGCAGATGAGCTTGATGACAAGCTGATCATTTGAATCAGGTGTGTTGGAAGAGGGAAACATCTAAGACATGCAGGATAGTGGCCCTCGAGGACCAAGATTTGACACCCCTGATTTAGGGGTTCATATAAATACCTCAAATGGTACCAGGGCCGGAGTGGGACTCATTTTCAGCCCTGGAGTTTCATGCCTCAGACCGGCCCACTTTAGATCACGATATGTTATTATTAAAATCATGTAATTCTAAACTCACATGTTTAATCTACAATAGCGCACTGTTATGTAAAGTGGCGAGCAAAGGAATCCAAACTATCAACAGACTCATCTTCATCTGTCTCATTCCTAACTTGTGGTTCGGGGTTCTGCTGCTGAGCTGCTGCCTCTGTAATCTGCTCTCCTTTTCACACTTCCTCCAGTTTCCCTAGACTGAAAATAAT
>OMNN01031112.1:0-24344 GCA_900302755.1 Chromis chromis | reverse complement strand
AACAATGTCTGTTGGCCCTATATTCCAAAACTAAGTGAAAATTTTGTGGTAATGGGTTGGAATGAAGTAAGACTAAAGGTGTAGCACAGAATTGATTGACAATTTTTATACTACGTGCTTATTTGACACCTGAAACCTGGCGGGGTCATTTTTGACCCCAGAGGCACAAGGTGTAAGGATACCGCGAAGGCTGCACGATGGTTTACTTAAAGTGGCCTTTTTGACACTAACCTAAGTGACACTAAGTAATACTAAGTGTGGTATAACATCAGTAATAATCTTGAAGATGTTCTGCACTGTAAGTTGTAGAGATTTAGGAATTCCCTAGATGTTACTGCTGTTTTGAAAAGAAATTATTTTTTTCCCATAAAGCAAAAAAATGCTTGAGGTACCGCTGCAAGTCACACAAATGTCAAAGTTGTGAAGCACATAAAACTCCAGAGAGCACACTTATCTAACACCCAGAAGCCATGGCTGGTGAGAGGTCAAAGCATCTCTCATCTTGCCTGCCAAGAGCCCTTCACAGAACCCACTGCCCTGTGGGAATTCATACTAAAGCTCAGAGGAAGATGAAGTGTGTGTGAGTGTTGATGTGAGTGCTTATGCAATATTTTTACACTCATGTACAGCATATCCATCAGTCAAACAGGATGTTATGACACCTTGTTATGACCAAGATAGATAGAGATTAGCAGCACACATTAGTTTCTTGTAGGTCTTATGTAATGTTTCAAATTATAGTTAATTGGGTGTTGACATGACCAAAACTGTGGTATAGTGAACAGGTATACAAACTCTTGGGTTAGTCAAGTCATGATTTTAGTCATGAAACCAATTTAAATTATTTTAAATTGATCTTGGATGCAAATCAGTCTTGACAAAATCAAACAGTAATACATTTAACAGTTCATAAAATAGATGATTATGTCATGGTTTTTATTTTGTTTTTTTTCCTTGCTCCTCTACCCTTCTCTCTCTTTTTGTTCTCATCATTCTCTATTAGTCTGTGGCTGAGGACGTGGCTTAACTTACTACAGCTGGCTGAGCACACCTGCAAATGATCTCACATTATCAAGACCTCCATAAAACCCTGGCTTCTCCTGCTCTCCAGTGCCAGATTGTTTTGTGACTATGGCACCTAGGTGAATGGTGATCAGTGTGTTGTACAGTTTCTAGTACAGTTTCAGGACAGTGAGGGTTGTTAACATTATCATCTCCATTTCCTCGCCCCCCCTGGGTGGAGTTGAAGAGCCACATGGTGTGAGGGAGGAAGGATCTCCTCAGTCTGTCAGTGGAGCAGGACAGTGACAGAAGCCTGTCACAGAAGTTGCTCCTCTGCCAGGAGATGACGCTGTGCAGTGGATGCAGTGGGTTGTCCATGATTGACAGGAGCCTGCTCAGCACCCGTCGCTCTGACACAGATGTCAGACTATCCAGTTCTGTGCCCACAACAGAGTCTGCCTTCCTCACCAGTTTGTCTAGACGTGTGCGTCCTGTTTCTTAATGCTGCCACCCGAGCACACTGCCGCATAGAAGAGGGCGCTCGCCACAACAGTCTGATAGAATATCTGCAGTAGCTTTTTGCAGATGCTGAAGGACGCTAGTCTTCTGAGGAAGTACAGCCAGCTCTGTCCTCTCCCGCACAGAGCCTCTGTGTTGGCAGTCCAGTCCAGTTTATCATCCAACTGTACTCCCAGGTACTGGCCTGGGCCTCCTGAAGTCCACCACCATCTCCTTGGTCTTGGTGGTGTTGAGGTGCAGATGGTTGGAGTCGCACCATATCACAAAGTCCTGGATCAGTTTCCTGTACTCCTCCGCCTGTCCACTCTTTATACAGCCCACAATAGCAGTGTTGTCCGCAAACGTTTGCACGTGTTAGGACTCCGAGTTGTACTGGAAGTCCGATGTATACAGGGTGAACAGGACCGGAGAAAGCACAGTCCCCTGCGGCGCTCCCGTGCTGCTGACCACAGTGTCAGACCTGCAGTCCCCCAGTCGCACATACTGAGGTCTGCTTGTCAGGTAGTCCGTAATCCATGCAACCAGGTATGAGCCTACTCCCATCTCTGTCAGTTTATCCCCGAGGAACTAAGGCTGGATGGTGTTGAGTGTGTTGGAGAAGTCATCTGGGGTGAGACTGAGTTAGGAAGGTCGAACCTGGTGAAGAAGTTGTTCAGCTGGTTCGCTCTCCCCACATCTCCTTCGATGGTGGCTCCCCTCGTTGAGCTGCAGCCGGTGATGATCTTCATCCTGTCCCACACCTCTTTCATGCTGTCATTCTGCAACTTCTGCTCCAGCCTCCTTCTGTACTGCTACTTCGCCTCCCTGAGCCGGACTCTGATTTCCCTGTGTACGCACTTAAGCTCCTGCTGATCACCGTCTTTAAAGGCCCTCTTGTTCTGATTCAGAAGGCCCTTGATGTCAGTCGTGATCCAGGGCTTGTCGTTAGCGTAGCAGCGTACAGTTCTTACCAGAACAACAGTGTTCATGCAGAAGTTAATATAGTCAGTAGTGCAGTTGCCTCGGTGTCCTCACTGTGGGACCCCTGCAGTACATCCCAGTCTGTAGTTTCAAAGCAATCTCTCAGAGCCTGCTCTGCCAGGAGACCACTTCCTGAAAGCACGTGTGGTTGTGGGTAGCCTCCTCACTTGCTTTGTAGTGAGGCTAGCAGAATAAGGTTGTGGTCTGCTTTCCCCAGTGCAGGTAGACGGGTAGTATGCATCCTTCACGTTTGCATACAGTAGGTCAATAGTTATGTTTCCCCTGATGTTGCAGTCCACATACTGGGAGACAGCAGGTAGTGTTGTGTCCAGAGTCACATGATTACAGTCCCCAGAAATTAACACAATCGCCTCAGGGTGCTGCCTTTGTAATTTCGCGACAGCGGAGTGGGTGACATCACACACTACCACTACGTCGGCCCGTGGTGGGATGTAAACAATGACAACAAGAATGTGTCCAGAAATTACGGCCAAAACTTTGATATCCCTGCAACAGATGGAGGTTTTGATGTACACATGCCCAGGATTACACCACCTCTTGTTTATGTAGAGAGCGAGTCCTCCTCCTTTCCGCTTCCCGCATCTGTAAGTGATATCACGCACTTCTTCTACCACTCTTCCATGGCCTGCTAGACTCTGGCCTGATGCAGTTCCTAACTTGGCTAGGCTTCCATCAGCTTGCCAGGCAGCTTCCTGTCTGATCCTGCCCCTCAAAATCCCCAGAAGCCACTTTTTGAAAAGTCTTCCAAAAAGTGGCCCTCAGCTGCCAAAGCATATTGGCCCCCCAGCTTCAGAGTGCCAAGGAGGTCCTGCCACCCAGCACCTGCTCTGGAGTCTGCTCCTGAATCAAGTTTGACCACCAAAGTGGTGCCGGTCCTGGCTGTCTGCCCTACTTTCAGGTCATTCTCCTGCCTGTCTAATCACCAGGCCGTCTGCCCAAGTCTTTGACTACTCTGCACTCTGATCACCTGTTCATTTGCCTGTTTTTTAGAATTTTGTGCCATCTTTTGTAAGTAAAGCTTATGAATGCAGTGATACTGTAAGAGGCCCCAAACAGAAGCTGAATATTTGATAGGATGATGCTCAAACTTTTTAGCCCCAATCTGTCCGATATTCATGTTTGAGGAGTGAAATTTAAGACTTGTCTGCTGTGTTGAGAACAAAGTGTTAACTCCCTATTTTCTCATTCACAATATCCACTTTGTGACACATACGTAAGGTTAGGTTGACATTAAGATGAGACTAAATCATTAGGAAATGAATGTAAGTCAAGTATTTAATGTTCTCTGATGTGGTAAATATGACTGTATATGTATATGTGCTTCATCAGTTTAAAACTGTATGTAGATCTACTTAGCATAGTGGACATTCCTCCATCCACACAAAATTGCTTAACTCTCAATTACAACAGATTTACTGAACATGGGAGACGGCATAACTGTTTTGAATGGTACGAACACTGATCACCTTTTCGTCTGTTAATCAGTAGAAGCAGGCTGAAGCAAGCAAACTAGTTGTTCACACAGTCCTCACAGTAATGCGGACTAGAGCTCTATTGATGAGTAATGATATATCAATTCACACCAAGCAAATGAGTTTTGCCAAAGTTAACTTAAAACATTTGTAATTCTACCTATATTTGAAGAATTCTCCAACTTAATATTTGCAGAAGATCTAACTCCTTCCCAGACAGACATCATTAAAATACATCTGTATCTGGATATCTAAACCAAAACAAGTATCTCTGCAGAAGAATCTCACATGAAACTAAGCAGATCTGGAGTGTTTTTCAGGCAGGGCAGAAGAGAGATGATGGCAAGAGTAATGCCGGGGGAACTTTCTAGGCAGATGGAAGACAGACTGAGCAAAAAGGCTAAGCAAACGAAGAGGTTCAAAAAATGCTGAAATTGTGGAGCTGAGTCTGTGATCTGATGGTGTGGTGGAGTTAAAGCCCAGAATTTATGGCAGAGAAAATTGAAGATGATTGCCAAATGGCTGCCCAAATCTTGCAGACAGTTCCAACTACTGTCATCAGGGCACAACAGAGACACACAAGAAGAGGAAGACAAAGAGAGGAGGTAGAGGAGGGTATGACACACACTGGCAGATAGAATTCATTCACCTTCTTTCTGTCTGTGTTTCTTGGTCCAAGCAGTTCTTTTTCTTGGTCTCCCTCAGTAGTGGATTCTTTGCCATAGTTCCATCATGAAGGTCTGATTTACCTAGTCTCCTCTGAAGAGCTGTATTGAGATGTGTCTGCTACTTGAACTCTGGGAGGCATTGATGTTCCGTCTTATCTGAAATGGAATTGACCGGCATTTCAGAACCTTTTAACCCTGATGTACTGTTAAGATACTGCCATTAGTGTGCAAGACAAACAGTGGCTACTTTGAGGAATCTAAAATATGAAACATACAATAACATGTGAAACTAAATGTTTGGTTGTCTCCTTCTCCTGCCTTCTCTAATCACAGATACACTCCTGAACAAAATCTTAAGACCAGGTGAAAAATTACAAGTATTCGCATTTCGCGCTGGTAGATCAGGACCAGGTTGTAAGTAGAGCTTCAAAATGCAAATAGAACAAACAGGAGCAAGAGACAAAAAATAGAGAGCAGGCAATTTATTGAAAACTGCATTTAAAACAAACATGCTATTCATCAGCTGACCAAAAGTTTAAGACCATAGCCTAAATAAACCCAAAAACAGAACTAGAAGTGGCAAAAAAGGACTCAGTAGTGAGCAGCCCCACCGTTCTTGTTGATCACTTCAAAAATTTGTTTAGGCATGCTTGATGCAAGTGTTTCCAGGAGGCTGGTGGGAACCTTGCTCCATGAAGGGCATCCACTGTCTGGAAATGACATCCGTTTTTCCCTTGCCATCCATCCCCAAACGTTCTCAATGGGATTTAGATCAGGGGAACACGCAGTGTGGTCCAAAAGAGCGACATTATTCTCCTGGAAGAGGTCCTTCATCAGGTGGAAGTTGTGAAGTGCAGCGTTGTCCTGTTGACAGACCCAGTCATTACCACACAGACGAGGGCTCCATTCAAGAGGGATGCCCACTGCAACATCTCCACATAGCCAGCCACCGTTTGAGGCCCCTGCACAACCTGCAGCACCATTGTTCCACTAAAGGAAAAAGCACCCCAGATCATGATGGAGCCTCCTCCACTGTGCCGCGTAGAAAACATCTCAGTGGGGTCTCCTTGTTATGCCAGTAACCATGGAAACCATCAGGACCATTAAGGTTCAGTTTTTTTTTTAACAGAGAATAAAACTTTCTGCCACCTTTCAATGTCTCATGTTTGGTGCTCCTTGCAGAGTCCAAACGTTTGTGGCGAGGGTTGAGACGTGGCCTTTGAAGGCGTTCTTTGTTCTTTAAGCCCTTCTTCTGCAGATGCTGTCTGATGATTATTGGGCTGCAGTCAGCATCAGTAAGGGTCTTAATTTGGGTCGAGGATCGGCCTGTGTCTTCACAGACAGCCTGTCGGATCCTCTGCCTCAGCGCAGGTGAATTTTTTTGGGGTCTACCAATTGACTTTTTTGTCCCATAACCCTCAGGACCTTTTAAGTCATTTAAAATGACTGTCTTACTGCGTCCAACCTTGTCAGCGATGACGCGTTGTGAGAGGCCTCGCTTGTGCAGCTTAACAATCCTGCCACATTCAAAGACAGAAAGCCTTTCTGCCTTTGCCATCAGGAGGTCATGACAGTGTGAATGCCTGACAGAAAATGACACGAAAGCCAGATTTTTGCGCAGATTCTGCCTTTTAAAGGATATGGTCTTAAACTTTTGATCAGCTGATGAACAGCCTGTTTGTTTTAAATGCAGTTTTCAATAAATTGCCTGTCTCTTGCTCCTGTTTGTTCGTTTTGCATTTTGAAGCTCTACTTACAACCTGGTCATGATCCACCAGCGCAAAATGCGAATACTTGGAATTTTTCACCCGGTCTTAAGATTTTGTTCAGGAGCGTATATAAGCCTGGCTTCCACTTTCGGAAATAACTTATGTGAATTATGTTTGGCTGTGCAAGACTTGCTCCAGCAACCTTCTGTCGTAGCATGACTGATTAATTTGTGATGTCCCTACCGATGCAGCTGCCTTAGCCACATCTAGCTTCCAAGGACTCCAACACAGATAAATCAGTAACATAACCGGTGGCTTAGTCCAGAGGCAGTACCTTTAATGTCAGATAAACATCCAGAGACAAAGCGCTCCCTATAGCCACAAAGCCACAATCTCTGTTCCAACACAGTTTTTTTTTAATTGATAGATACAAATCACCTGAACAGTGGTGGGATAAATTACTCACCTGTCAGCTATTGACTTCAAGCCTATTCAACAATGACAGATAATCTCAGCTTGCTTTTTTTTGGCAAAGCAAACATAGAGAAAGACTCTGCCATTAAACTTTATCAGCATCACTTAGAGAAATGGGGGGTGTTTCCAATGTCACCAATTACATAGTTAAAACAACAATCTAACAGTGGTGGATTTCACATTTGAAAGCCCAAACAGTTAAAACAATTACTTGTTTTTTGACAAACATGGAGAATCACTGTGCCCCGTGTGATTGACTCATTGATTATTTGTCATCTAACCATTTTGCTATTTACAAACCTTTAACAGCCCCAGAAAACATCAATGTCATCGATTCAGTTCGCACTGGGTCCCTTGATTAAAAAGACCGGTCAATCAGGTTGGAGTCACGGCAACATTTTACATTTACAAGCCAATGCTTTTGTTTACATTGGATCTGCAATGGTGCCTTTAATAAATGATTGTCACATTACCACTGTATAATTATCACCTTGCCATACATAAGTGAGCCCACTTCCCATCAACAAGACTGACAGAAAACTCTATTTATCATATTACACTTTTATGTAAGGTTTATTACTATTATTTAACAGCTGAGTTGCCAAAAAGGAGGATCCTTATTGGTATTTGGGCAAATATAAGACATTGAAGGCTCACTGTGGTTTGGTGAGCAACATTTTGTGTGCCATGATAATAAAATGTAGGCGTTTTGGGGAAAACAGAAGTTAAAGGTCATTGTTGACCTTTGAAAAATGATGAATAGTTAGAAAAATTCTGAACTAAACTAAGCTAGACTGGATTTCTTGCAGAAATATGGGGCAGTGGTGGCCTAGTGGTTTGTGAAACGAACTTGTAACCGGTGGGTCGTCGGTTCGAGCCCTCAGACTGGCAAGAGAGGTTGAGGTGGGAAAGTGAGAGCGACCGTTTGTCCCAGTCATCACCACTGTGGGCCCTTGAGCAAGGCCCTTAGCCCCTGACTGCTCCCCATTGAATCCCGTTGAATAGGATGGGTCAAATGCAGAGAAGGAATTTCCCCAAGGGGATCAATAAAGGTTAGATTATTATTATTATTATTATTATTATTATTATTATTATTATTATTATTATGGCCTTGATTGGTGCATGGAGTTTGCTCATTTCAGCTTAGTTGGTTTAGCTCAGAATCTGAGTATGAAACATTTGTCATGTGATAGCAGTTGGTGATAATACATCATATGGTAGCAGATCATAAATCCTGTGTTTGTACAAAGATGGTCCCCTTCCTTTGCCTTTCGTCTCCTATCCAGTGAAAACATCCAGCCACATAACAAGGCTGACTTCACAAGGCCATAAACATTACTCAGAGTACAGAGTGCTGTAATGGTCAAACTTAATTTCTGTTGACTTTGGTTGGCAAAGTCTTATTCCCACTGTGGAGCTCTGGAGTCGAACTGAGCTGTTTCTGTCAGCAAGGCGGAACGATGGTTGACAGATTAAAGCTTTACTTTTGTTATTCTGCTTTGTTAATTTATTTTATCATCTTATGAAACTTCAAGAAACATCTTTAATTTCTCTGTCTCTGCCTCTCCCCTTCTGTATGTGTGTGTCCCTAGTTAATTAGGAGGAATATATGTTAATGGGACGCTGCTAGCAGACTAATTAAGATTCTGATTAGAATGAAGATACTGTCAGCCAGTCCCAGTGTGTGCGCCCTTGTGATTGTGTGCGCTATGTGTGTGCGTGTTGCCGCTGGCTCGCTTGTCGAGGAAATCACTCCGGCTCTAACATGCACTGGATGAACAGATTACACAGTATGCTGTATCTTTTTGTTCTCTGGTTCGAAAATGAAACTGATTCTCAGCTATGATGGTGAATTATCACGTTATAAAAACATCAGGTTCGATTATCTTCCTCAGCCAGTGTGGAGTTGGATTTGTGGACTGGGAGGTGTCGTACTCGGGGTGCAACCTCCTGATCTGGGCTCGCAGAAGACCACAGGCTGAATTTAAGTCAAGAACACAGTGATCCATTTAATAATGGGTTTGTTTGTGTGTTTGTGTGCGTGGGTGTGTGCATGTGTTTCCGTCTCTCCTTATTGTTTGTGAATATTCTAATGTCTGTGTGTTTTTGCCACTTTTGTTGTGTATCACTTGCAGGCTGTGTTTTCTCCTGCTGGAAGACAACCAGACTTTTTCCCTTTCATGTTGCACATCTGACATCAACAGTGTATTCAGAAGAAACCAAAGAAGGCATATTAACAATTTAATAAAGCCTTCATTCTATACAAACTGTGGTAGTTCGACAGTTCTTGCATTAACTTTTCACTTTCTCTTCCTATTCCCATATTAAAGCTGCTAACAATAGGTCAATATAGGTGTTGCACTGCATTATACACATATGGTTGTTGCAGCTTCTTGTTTGAATCCTGGAATATGTTTCTGCTGAAATATACATATAAATTTAAACAAACATGTAGACAGAACTGTATTATTAGTAACCATAAGTTGCAGATGCTCGCCCACTTAGATACTCAATACTGCATTGTGTGGAGTTCATCGCCAAGCAACCTGATGAGTTGATCCAGCGCTTTGAAACAGAGGTTAATAATGCCAGTGTCAACATGTGAACATGCAATGATGATGCGGACATGCTTGTGCTAAACAGGTGTAATCTTTGGCATGTTCACTGTCTTAAACATCCTTCATCTTTTTTTTCTTCTACTTTCAAATGGATTTTCTCCAGTATTGCCCACATGCTGCGACACGTGCTTTATTAGGAAACAACGAGGATCCAGCATCTGTTGGTTGTAAGAAACGGTGACACTCTTCTGATGCGGGGAGCCCTTCTAGAGAAAGAAAAAACAATCTGCCTCCAATAATGACTCATTCATACTGTATGCACCATGACTGACGTGATCACTGATGTGTGCGTCGAAGAATGAACCGCAAAGATGAGATTAATTTATGATTTTACTCGAAGCCACGTTGTTTGCACTGAGCTTCACTAACCGCTGATGAAGAAATAAGAGACATGAGTACAGGAGGTAGCAGAGTGACATTAAACTCCTGTTGTGTGGACAGATGTCATTGACTGATGTGAGATTCAAAGAGTGAATTTTTTCCAACTGATCAAATGGCCGATGTTGCAGTGAGAACACCGAGGGATGACATACAACACACATACAACTGTGAGTGTTGCGATTATGCAGTATGCAAAAGGGTACACAGCTACTGCAGCCTTAACTCTTGAATTAAAACAAGATTTGTGAAGTCTTGTGATGATGATTATGACATGATGCTTAGAAGGAAGCAAGAGGGAAATGTTTTCTAATTTGGAGCTTAGATTAGTCATTTTCAGTCTCACATTAATGTTTCTTGCATGCAAATAAGTGAGCAAAATGGATTTGAAGTGTTTTAGGTGTGTTTTTGTGTCAGTGTGGCTTTAATTTTGAATTTGAAGGGCCACATAATAAAAAATAGCAGAAGAAAAATGCGGAAATTGTCTGTTACAGAAGAGTCAGATTCAGTTTGTGTGTGGAAGCTGATCAGGTTTGTTTTTGCTACATACAAACTGCAACTTACTACTTTAAATGTAGTTAGGTATTTAACAGGAAGTGCTAAAGTACAATGCAAACAAATACATGCAAAGTAACATCAATAAAAATATATTTAGTATCTTACAAATTCATAAAATCATTTCCTCATAGTAGTTTTGATATTTCTTTATATCTAAATGAGCAATTTAACGGTATGGATTGCTAATTTGTGTGCATAATTGTTCAAAAATTACTGATAAAAAAACATAATGTAATTTCTTAGCTTCTTAAACCTTTCTTACAAGCTTATACCAAATTGATAACAGACTGGAGAGGTCCAACAATGAACTTATAAAGGTTTTAATCAGACCTAAGGAAAGCAGTGTCAGGTACACATCTGGACTTTGGAGGTACTGGAGGCAGTGCTTATATGGACTATAATATTCTACTTTGTCGTTGTTTGTGTTTGTTTGTTTTTGATGTTTAATTTTGTTTTGTTTTTTGTTTTTTTATATGGACTAAGAGTCTGCAATAAAGATTGATTGATTGATATGAAAACACTTGCTTAAGCAAGTAAAGTATGTCTGAATTATAAGTGATTTTTTTTTTAAATGAGTGACTGTAGAGACGCTAAAGAGACCAGTCTTTGTCATATATAAATATATCACATGCACAGGCATTCAGTAATCTTTGAAAAACAGGCTGAGCTATAAGAAATACATTATCAGAGGATGAGGTGTAGGTGCCATTACTCATGAGAGGCCAACATTTTCCTAATCTTTAAAAAAAAAAAAAAGGTGCCCTGACAGTTTGGTGGATGAAAGACAACAATTTACTGCAGACCTGCCTTAACCATTGATGTCCTTGTAAGGGAGGTGCAGAATTACAATGAGGGAAGATAAAACACCTTAAATTTGTTTAGCCTGGGAGGAGAAAACACATTTGCTTAATGCATTGCCCTGGTCCTAGAATGAGCACAACCTATTGTAAGGAATTGTTTAGAAATTCTAGGCCAAAAGCCAAACAATGGTAGCACAGAAGGTTTTCCCATAAATGTAAAAATATTACTTCCTGAGAAGGTATCCCTCTATTCCTTGCCATAATCAAAGTGATTTATAAAATAGCACAGCAGGTAATTAATCATAAAATGACATTTATGGTGACTTTCTTTCTTCTTCTTTTTTTAATATTAGGACATTTGGATGAATAAATGAATGAGGAGTCTGTTGTCTGTTCTATTTAATGGGAGGTTCTATAGGTTACATTCACTGCATATTAAACCTATAAACAATAAACAAAAATCATTTATTTAAAGAATTGTAATATCCTTCTTATGTGTCATTAACGGATATAAGCTTTTTTGAAAAGCCTCCAACAGTTTAATGTTGCTTTTGAACATGTTGCTTTCACATGATGTTGAGCAAGTGCTGATATTATTTTACAGTGTGCTACAGAGTAATCGACTTGTATATGAGCCTGAAGGCCGTAAATAACCTCTGTTTTTATACAATCTCAATAGAATTTCCACTTTTTATGTATATAAAAGCCCAAAAAAATGCTGTTTTTTTTTAGATTTTATTTTTGGCCTTTTCATGCCTTTATTATTAGAGAGGACAGGACAGTGGATAGAGTTAGAAATGGGAGAGAGTGGGGAAGGACATGCAGTAAATGGCCGAGGTCAGACTTCAACCCGGCACAGCCGCTATGCCTCTGCGCATGGGTCACGCGACATAACCGCTAGGCTATCAGGGTGCCCGAAAAAATGCTGTTTTTTAAGGTGCTTTAGTGACTTCTATTAAAACACCATTAATGCTTAATAAAAGGAAAACTTACACTTCCATTAAAAGAAAATACACTCTTAAAATAGTGGCTGTGAAACCAAAGGACAAGAATCTTTTTATTATTTAAGTCAATTTATTATTTAAGGACCACCCATTTGTTTTTTACATCACTCCATTTATCACCATTCCACACCATAAAAAACAGTGTCCTGACAGTTTGTGCACAGCAATGCATTTTACACTTCTTTTTTTTTCTTTTCAACAAACTTTTCTTTTGAAAAGTGACGATTTATGACCTTTTCGGCTTTCAATACCAGCAGATCCATTTGTTTCCTGACACATCTACCTGCTGCTAAAAGGCTGAAACTGAATCACTGCCTTTGTCTGCTCCTGTACACTCATTTATCGTGCTTCATGTAAACACAGGCAACACATTAAAGGAAAAATATGCTTGCAGAATGGTTTTAGTATGAAAATAATCCAAATCTGTTTGTATGCTATATGGCCTTCACAGTCACATCACAGCTTACACTGACATCACTTTCTGCCACCAAATATCAAGATACAAAATGGGAGGATATGTCATTTTTCAGAACAGTGGTGTTCATCCCAACAGCAAGAGTTCAAGAAATGTTAAAAGTTTGAGCATATTTTGTTTTTTTCACTCCATATACACTTTCTATCACATTTTTTTTGGCACAACAATGCGTCTTTGACCTAAGTACAAAGGCAGATCAAGAGCAAATCCCAGTAATCCTTGCCACTAAAACTGCTCTGCAACACTTCATGGTTACTGACGCAATCCCTATTGCACCTCACAGTAAGTGGCTAAAACACAAATGGTCTGCAGGGAGAGAAAAAACGGTAGAAAGGTCACTTTGATAGCACAAAGCCCAGCCTTCACAAACAGAAAAGCACCTTACACACTGAGTCTGTCCATTTCAGCAGAGGAGCTGGAACCCTCCCACTGTCCATTCTCTCAGCATTATACACTTTATTCCAACATCACATGCTCACATCACTCTGGTGCACATACATCCAGTTCTTTAAGACCTCCAGTAATGGGTTCCTGTTGTTTAATCCCACTCAGGAAATAAGAGCTGAAGTCATGGTGGCTGTCAGAGCCATGCCACTCATGTCCTCCTCATGCTCATCAAAAACACCACTTCTCACTTCAGAACAGCAGAAGACTATCTAATGGACAATGAACACACTGCATTTTGTGGACCTTAATACCGATATGACTTACAATGAGGGTAATCTGGTCTATTCTAATGATTCAAATTTCAGCGTAAGCCAAGCGAAAGACCATTTTCTACATGATAGATGCATCCATTTAGTATTTTTCTTTTATTAATGGATATCACTGACTAAAGCCAAATGCCTATTTATCATCAAAGAGCCCGAAGGACTAGAGGACAAAGAACACAAACACACATGGACATATGCGTCCACATGCGGTGCAAAGTCACATTACAGTCTTTCCAGTTCCGCTTTCTCCTGTTTCCATAGAACAGTGGACCTCTTTGCTAAATGGTAAATGGTAAAAGCTGTCTCGGTCATGCATATTAATCACATGCCCTTTGATGTTAAACATTTATAGTACAAGCATAAATGTAACAACACGCTTAATTTTATATATGTGCTGCCATCCATGCATGGAAGATTGTTGCTCACAGTTTATGTAAATAGGTCATTCCTGACGAAGCAAAGAGACCAAGAGAGGTGCATATATATATATATATAGAGAGAGAGAGAAAAGAAAAACATCCCCTGATGGCTGCAATGTAATGTGCAGTACATCCATCCATCCATTCACCCATTAGCTATTTCCACTTTATCCTGCAGAGGGTTGTGAGCATGTGCAGTACAGACGGCGCTCACATTAGTCAGATTAACTGTGCCCAGATTGTAGCTTTTGTTCGCTTTTGAGGAGCTGCAAAACCATGTTTAGTTTTTTACATACATTTTTATGTTGTATCCATGCATGCATGTCAAAAAAATGACCTAAAATGTGGATTTCTTGCTTGATGTACAAATTATTCACAACAACTATCTTGAACTTTAAAGACCAGGAGATGAAAAAAATTGCAAAATAGTTCAAAGCATGAAGGAGGCATGTTTCTACGAGTTCCCTTATTTTGCTATTTCTGCACAGTATAATAATATGATGCTTACAATATAAGCTTGTTGTAACAATTAGGTTTACATTTGCAGTAGTTTGAGTGTTTACGCAAAAATTATTTCATTGAATGGTTAAGATGATGGTAGCTTTAATTTAGAATGACCTGGATGGGTTTTAATGAGTTATAACGAGTGAGTAATTTTCCGTTTTTCAACAGCAAAATGTTTTATTAATTTTTTTATTTAAGTGTAACATTTCACTATAGTTTGGTTGATTAAAAATGCATCAGTGTCCATCAAAGGCTCTCGAGTGGTACAAGTGTATTTAGATATTCATATGTGCAGAAAAGCTATTTGCCTTTTTTTGTTTTTTTGTTCTTTCAGATTTATCTAGGATAGTGTATATAGGTGATGCTATGTCTGTATTTTCGCACTTACAACTCAGAAACAACATGTGCCTTTAAATTCTGTTGTTTATTGTAGATTCAATACTGGAAATGAATGGAAACGTTCTTTCTGATCACATTTAGCTGATCACATTGTGAACATTGTATTTTTTTTTTTTTAAGAATATCTAAGTATAATCTAATACCTTTTTTTGATCCCCTTGGGGAAATTCCTTCACTGCATTTGACCCATCCTATTCAAAGTTAACCTTAACTATACATACTAGGAGCAGTGGGCTGCCGCGGTGCAGCGCCTGGGGAATAGTCAGGGGTTAAGGTGACTGGGACAAGTGGTCCCTCTCACTTCCCCACCTCGACCTCTTGCCATTCCGGAGACTTGAACCGGCAACCCACCGGTTCACTTCACAAACCACTAGGCCACCACTGCCCCAATGTGTCATTTAATGCAATATTAAACGATGAGGTAGTATATAAGGCATCAAACTGGAGATGCTGTTTACAACACTTTCCTTTTCTGAAAATGATTGCGTTAGTTACCTCAAAGTGACATCACAACAACTGAAGTTAACCTGTTTGTCATGTGATGTGATGTAATGATGTTTTTATTATTTGAGAGTAATCATAATGGAATTTCAAGCGTGTTAGTGATGTAAGTAAGCATCAAATTGATTTTTACTACACATTTATTGTGTTTATTCAGCCCTTGTGTGGCAAATAATGTGTAATGGGTAACTACAACACAGATACAGTAAACACTCTGGGCTGTTTGATAATGATTGTCATTTTATCTGTATTCTGCTTTTTAATGCCCGGACATTTACAGGGCAATTTTAGGACAAACAAAAGAGTGACCACATGCTCATATAATCATGAACTATGCCCATCTGCCCACATAAAACATATTGTAACACAGACACTGATGGCATTCAGGAAATGTTCCTGGGCAACTATCTAAAAGTGACCAGCAGATGGAAAATTGCATATTACCTTCCAAAACGCCCCCCCTCTGGTACTGCTTTCTAAAATAGACATCAGTGATGTTATCATCACCTGTGTACAGTATACAGTATGAAAGCCCACAGAGGAGGATGAGGTCATCATTTAACATGACCCCCACTTCCTGTGAGTAGCATGTGCAGAGGAAGAGAGATGCTGTGAAACCCATACCAGTGGCTGCTTCTGCCAGGTGGATCCCACAGGGTGCCCTAGCTGTGCACAAATGTTGTATAATTATGTGTTAATTTGCAAGTGTGGATAGGAGAGACGAGTGGAAAGAAATGGAAGCTGCACCTCACACGCTGGACTGTATGTCTGTCAAAGCCAAGATAACGGCACATTAGCCACATTAGCACTAAACTACACAGCTCAAGATGTCCGAAATAGCTTCACTTCCACTTAACAGCACAGTTGTCCTCATTTACACAACATTAACAGCATAAAGAGGAACATTAGTTACTAAAAAGACAGGAGAACATGCTAATTTTGCCACTTTTGCACAACAACAATTGAATATCTTAGGGATCTGTTAAGCTGCTGTTATAAATAACTCTTCAGAATGGAGCACCTTGGAATGAAATTATTTTCAATTCCTCTGTTTAAGTTTAGTGGGCAAATTCCATGAACAGGATCATCGACAAATATAGACATCACACATGCATGCATTGTTGCTTGTCCCTAATCTTCTAAAGCACTTGATGGCAAATATTGAAAAGATCAGCAAATGTATTTATAAAATCCTTTAACTCTTCCAGGAATACATTTCAATAAGGCATTGTGTTTCTCTGATTGATTTCATTTCGGAGGGGATTCTGGAGAACAAAAAAAAAATTACAAAACAGAAGTGGTTGTGTAGGAGAACAAACCTACAATGTCTCTGCAATAGCAGGGATTTTAGAAGACAATATTCACAAAACATATTGCGCACATTTGCAAATTATTTTCAACATTATATTCAGTTTCACAAGACAAAACAGTTTATTTCAATACATTAACACAAATATGGAATATGGCATGACAGTTTTTGTGTGTGACGACAAAAAAATAAATATTGGCCGGCCTCCCATGTCTTCTTAAAAATGCTCGATGATCCTCCCAGTGTGTTGCAATTGTTCAATTCAAAGAGGACCCGAATACAGGACACAGGAGGCAGGTTTGAAGAATTAAAAGGAAGCTTTACTTAAGCTCCTGGAAAATTACAAAGATCCAGCAGGCAAGCGAAAACATGTGGAATAGGATGGGGCAGAAATTCAGGAATTAACTCACAATTCTAAAAAAAAAACAAAAAAAACAAACAAACTGTAATGTTGGAAGGTATGCTATGAGGAACTCAGATGAGGACCATGGTGGAAAAACCCAAACAGACTGACAGCTGAAATTAAAATGACACTGGACTACAAAGGACTAATTAACTGGACTACAATTTCCACCCTATTTACTGATGTCTTTCCCATATATCTAAATGCAGATATCACTTTAGCCACAGTTACTATTGAAACATTAACCAGTTGAGCAATCTTTGTGATTGAAGTTACTGGCATGACACAAAATCAGAATCATTTGGGCATGATTGGATGTTAAATGTACACTGTAATACATTACTGTAAAACTACGACCAAATATACTGTTTTGCCAAAATAAAATTAAATGCTGGAAAAGCTGATTTTGAATGCCCATTTTCAGCAGGCTCCCAAAAAAAATAGACAGTATGAGCAGTTCATACTGCACTGCACTGTTTAGAGTAGGCACTTGATTTAGGCAGCTAAAATTATTATTGCTAACTTTGCACGATGTCCTAAGATAGGCCATTTTTACTTTTTAAAAAAAAAATCTTAACTAAAGTTACTTTTTTTTAAAATTTGGTTTCTAAACTATATTTACAATTTGTCACACTTTAGCGCCCTTAAATAAATGTCTCTGATGCATAAAAAAGTAACTTGCTTATCATTTATTCCTTATTGTTTTAGGTGTTTTAGTCGTGTATGCATTTTTACATTTTAACCAGAGTTGGTAGAGCTCAGTTATGGATCATGAATATTAAAGACACATACACACGTTATTTATGTTAATTGTCTGAAATGCACAATTTATCCATTTTAAAACACAAAAATGGTACAGTAGCTACAGTTAATGTTGATTACAGTGGCAACACCATATAAAGACAGTATAATACTGGAAAGTGTAGTCAACAGTAAACCTCAAATTCTACTGTGTGCTGTAATCGACTATAAGGGAATTACCCGTTTGGGTAAATTACAATTGCAACAATGTAAAAATACTGTAAAATAGTTGCAGTATTACAGGAAAATTTGTATATATGTAAAATGTCTGCATTAAAAACATATATAAAAATGTTATTTATATATTTTGACTTGCTGGCATTATCTTGAATGTTTCCAACATGGTTATAATCCAGAGAAAAATCCTGTCAATGGTGTCATATTATTTTGACCATAGAAAACTGTACGGGGCCACCACACAAGTGAATTCGCAGAATTCTTGTTGTGCCCACCAAAAGTGTAATATGTCCAGTGTTTGTAGGGATCTGCAGTGTTTTTCTGTGCCCTTTTTTCCAACTCAGGATGTGTACAAGTCCTAGAAGGTGGTCAGGTTCACATCAGTTATCTCCTCTGCAGGCCTCATTGCCTGTTGCAGCCTGATAATGTTGTATTTGAAAGTTGATCCAAACCACTGAACCAACTGATGTGTTGAACTGGATCAGCAGATGCAGCAGCAAAGTGAACAAGAACAAAATCCTCTGCTGGGCCTTTTTTTTTATGTCAGTGTTGGTCTTGGAGGCTGTATATTCCACAACCCTGGAGGTTGTACAGCAGACACAGTGCTAAGGGGGAGCATTGTTCAGCGGGGAGCTCAAGCTTTCTGAGGAGGAGTGGAGTATAAACATTTAAGATTGACCTTTTAAACCCACAGGGGGTGATTATCTGCAAAGACTGATTTTCATTGGAGAATTCTTTGAAGGTACGCACAAGGTCAGGTATGATACTCATATACATATAGATGCAATGAAATGGGCAACCCAATGTGAAATTATGTATTTGGGAAAAATATTGTTTGAAAATTGAGATGTTAATGACAAGAAGTTACTCGGTATATTATTTGAAGCAAGTAAAAAAAACAGCATGAGAAAATGGTTAAACGTAGAACCACCCACCACTGAGGAATGGACTGACATTGTACACAAGAAAAAGTTGACATTTTCCTTTAGAGCGCAAAAAGATGATCAGATCTGGACTAAATGGACTGAGTATGTCAAACCCATAAGGTCCGATTTTACTTGAACCCACCTGTAAGTAGATTCATCCGGTTCTCTCCATCTACTTTTCTTTTTATTCCTTCGTATTGAATAATGCAAAGATAATTACAAAGAGTAAACTCCCCTGTTCTGTTGTTCCCAATTGCTTCCACTTTGTTATAATACCACTAACAGTTGACTGTGGAATATTTAGTATTGAGGAAATTTCAGTAATGGACTTATTGCACAGGTGACAACTTATCACGGTACCACGCTTGAATTCGCTGAGCTCCTGAGAGCGACCCATTCTTTCACAAATGTTTGTAGAAGCAGTCTGCATGCCTAGGTGCTTGATTTTATACACCTTGGCCATGGAAGTGACTGGAACACCTGAATTCAATTATTTGGAGGGGTGTCCCAATACTTTTGGTAATTTAGTGTACCTTTCCACCCATCTGATAAACACACATTTGAGGACGTTTCTTTTGCTGCTTTGCAAAACTATATGCTGTTGATTCTGAATTAAATGGATGTATAAAGCAAATACCCCAGTGACTGAAAAATAGGCATAGACATCGCAGGTGCTGTTGTGAGTTATATCAAAACTGCAGCATAGTCGTGGCATGATTAGTCACTCGAAATTCATTGATGTGAACATCAATGCATTCTGATATTGCTTTCATTTCATTTATCTTACCACATGGAGTTTTGCATCATAAAGTGAGCAGAACTTGTCTGAAATAAAACACAAGTTAAAGCTTTGATCTGAGACTATTCAGTATATTTGGACACATTATGTGCACGAGAACAGCTGATGTGGCAGCAGTGTGGCAGCTCCTGACAGTCTGCCAGCATGCATGTTATAAATGCTGATAAGTCCCAGCTTCTGCATTATTATTTTTCATCATTACTACCCTGGCACATTCAAGTACTGTCGCATCTACAATACTTTATTGGTTTTGACAATACGGGAATACTAAGAAAGGAGTGGATATGAAAGTAAAGGTGAGAATGAGTACAATGAAATTGATTTTGTTTCTCTGTTAATGCTCGGCCTCTGGTTGTATTTTGACGTCCATGATGATATTGGAGGGGCTGTGTTTTCCATCTCCCGCTCCAAGGTTCTGATTATTCCAACAAACATGACAGATAACAGATGTAATATGGCAGCGTTTCATCAAACGAACACAGTCACATTTCCCAGCACCTCCATCTCCAAGAGGAAAAGCAGTGGGTTAACAAATAAGGTAATCAAACATGCTGAAATGCTGACACCTCATCAGACGTAGAGTTGCATACACTTTGGAGGCAGCTATTAATGGAAACAAGCACCAAAACACGAATCACTGTAGCTGTTACATAATTTGGAGGAATACCAGCTCTTTCACAGGAAAGGAAAGTGATGAGTAACACATTCCCCTTTACTCACCCGTATTACATATAAACATCCTCACTTGTTTGTTAATCATTAAAAATCAGTGACCTTTCCTGCACCATGTGTTATTATTCTAATATAAATCATTTTGCTGCTGACATTTTACATTAAAGTGTGTTTAACCGGGGTTTGCCAGTATTCTATATCTAGTCACAGTCAATAATAAGATACTGAGACTATTTTAGCTATGTCAGTGAAAAATATGAACATAACACTTCATTTTCAGTTATTCAAATGCAACTTAGAATTTTGTATTTCCAAGGTTTTCAACCCATTCAGATGGTGGAGCATATTCTTACATAAATGCTCACTACGCCACATTTCAGTTCGCATATTCAGAAATTAATATGTAAACCTACAAGTTTTTAAAAATGTAAACATGTAAGTTATATAGCTCTACAAATAATTGTCTTTAATGTTGCTGACATCTCATGCATATGCATCTGAATCTATGTCTGACATAAAAAAAATCTTTGAAATGCTCTTTGAATGCAGTTTCCAGAGCCGATTTCTTGGATTTCACTCATTCCACAGCATATTCACTAATATATTGGCATCTCTTCAAGAGGAAAGAGGTAATGTCTACAAAATGCAGTAGATTTGTCATTTGGTGCTTTAAAAAAAAAAGATAAACAAAAATGTAAAAAAGGTTCTAAAAAGTTACCCAAAATCACCAGAAAGATCCCATCTTGGCAGCTATTAACACCCATTAATGTTAACATGCTGCTATTTAGGCAAAATGTTATTTGGTACATTACACTGAGGCACACCTCAGCACCTGGACAATTTACAATGTTTCTGAGCAAGTCACGAAAAAAAAAAAACTCAACCTGCACCTGACAAATATGGCATACAGCAACATTTGTGCCTAGGTCTGCTTTGTGGTTCCACAACAATAGAGCCAAACGTGGCTTAAAAGTGGCATTGTCCATTTTATCAGTAGTTGCAACTGTCATGCACATTGTAGTGTATGAATGTGGCTGTACAAAGGCATTCTCAGGGCTTCATGCTTGCATTTTTTTAGTGACACCAGTGCCCCTGATTTATAGAAAAAATTGTAGGAAGAACATTCATTAAAAAATGAAGAATTTTATCAATGTGTCACCAGCATTATTGTGCTTTCTGCAACATTGGGCTGCGGAGAGGTCAGATGAAATTTTCATGTCGGCCTGTTGTAAAATTACTCACATAATTAATTTGTGACAAATGACATAAATCCACCACCCACTAACTTTGAATGGGTGTAAGATAAACAGTTTAAAACAGATGTGTTTGTGGCTAAGCTGTTGTCAAAATGCTGGGTCCCTTTGACCAGCATTGCCAAATAAATTGTGCTGACTGTTTATTTGATTTATTTAGCATAAACATATTCAATATACAAATAGTCATATGCTATTTACCCACACATTGGCAGTATTTGCTGAAACTGTCATAACCTGCTTTTAAGACAATAAAGGTGGTTGCCAGTTTTGGAAGCCTTCTGGGGCACAATGGCAATAATGATGTTGGATTCTTAAATAAATAGTGGGCTAATGTAGGGTGATTTGGGGTGATTCCAAATATATATGTAATATTTATATGTATGTATACTGCACAGTACACAATAAGCATTCACAATTTCACATAATATTTAAGCTTTTTATCAAAATTAATTCATATCACTAAAATAGTGGAAAGTGTCGCTTATCTGGCAACACCACGCACTTACGTAGTAGCGCGATAGCTTGGCAGTGGTAGCGTTTTATGCTAGCTAGCGTCGTGTCCACGGACAATAAAAATGTATTTTCTTTAAAAGTAGAGGCGTAAACCAGATGGACGCACAAAGAAAGTGACGTGACAAAGAAGAGAAATGAAGACTTGAGGCGGCAACAGCCGAAAATTGACACTAAACACCGGAGAGGGAACTAGCATGCTAACAGGTGTTCAGAGATATAAAGTTGCGAGGCAGAGCTAGAAGATGAGAAAAATAAAGGGACGGAGCTAACAGCGGTTTCAAACGAACTTTTCACAAGCACGTATCCAGAATTTACCCAAACTCATCCTCCTGGGACTAAACTACAGATACAACATGAAGAAAGTCAAGGAAATGCATCCCTACTTCAGCACAGCCCAGTGTCAAGGTAAGTCTGGTTTTAATTAGCTAGCTGCATTACATATTGTCTGCTGTTGGATGGCAGTTTAGAAGCCAGATGTTTTGGTGTGTTGGTGTTGACGTTGTCCTGCCAGTGTGGCTCTAATGGAAAAAGGTACTGAAGGTCATTGCTGTGGAGTCTTGCCACATTTGTGAATATTTTTCCTTTTCTGTGAAATCTGACTGTCCACTGCCACCCAGTGCATGCTGATTGCCTTGCTGAATGTGTAGAGGTGTGTCTGCTCTATAGGCCCTGCATGCATGGATGTGACAAATGATGTGAATGTTAATGCTGTGTCCCTGTGCAGCACACAGCCTCATGTTTGTCTGATTAAGCCATGTGGCCGTGCAGGATGAGTCATTCACTCGGTCAGTTAGCCAGCCCCTCTTGGCTCCTCCTGCAGCCCATTTGGTTACTTGATGCTTGGCCATTTAAACTGACCAGTGCTGCAGTGGCACCACAGCACAGACGGTGCCTGCTGAGTGCCTACTCTTAAGTTTGTTTTATAGTTTTTTCGATGAATCTTAACATTTCTCAGTGAACCAGAACCCTGCAATACACGAACAAAGCATTTGGATAGAATGGGTCTAAAAAAAACTGAAGATTTACAGCTGTATCTAAGTGACAATAAAACAAGCTCAGTGCAGTGTCATCATGTCCCTTCAAGAAGCTTATCACTAATACCACACGACCAGTTGTGTTTATGGTTTACAAGATAACAAGTGGTGTAGTGATCTGCTCGGCTGCTTCCAGATTTTCTAGCTTTAATGGAGCTTTCCATCGCTGTGTCTACAGTATCAGCCTCCTATCAATTTCGAACAGTAGATGCTGGCTGGTGATCGAGACATTGACCCCTTGTATAGATTGGTGTGTTGGCAAATGGCAAAGCACCAGGGTGGATCTGATAAAGCCCTGTGTGACTTTGCAGCCCAATAGATTATAGGGAAAATAATTAGGGCTGCAAACGACAGAGACGAAGAGTGCATGATATGGCTTAGTGTAAGACGGATAAATCTTTTGAACAGTATGATGAGGGCTTTTTTCTGGTTGTGTCTACAGTCGAAAGTGAAGTTTGGTTTTCTTTCTACATTTTATTCATTATTTTTGTAAAAACAAATCTCTTGGTATGATATATGTCAGCTCTAAATTTTCCATACAGATCTTCTACCATACAGATCTTCTACCATACCACCATAAGGTGCTGTAAAGGGGAATGAGATGTCTTGGGGTTTTCTTTGTATGGGCTTTAGGTAATTGGAGCTTTTGATAATGTTTTTAGTAACATCTGTGCTATTCCTGCTATGACCATTTAAAGTATCAGCTGTGAAAAGGGCCCATTTGGGAAATGTTGTGTGAACACAAAAGCAGGGTGCACTGCAGGTATAGAACAAATTTTACTTGGTCTTTTTTCAGAAACGAGGTCGACAACAACAAGGCTGACAACAAAAATAAACAGAGTATAAGTATGGTACAGTTATATAGGGATACCTATAAAAAGTTTGTGATTTGGATGAATGAAGGGAAGGTTTGCAGGATGGTGGTGATCTGGTGCTTGAGGAATAGCAGGACGCATGTTATCTCTGCAAATGGAAATGATGCATGGGTTTATTTGCTTATAGAGTGTTTAACTGATCACATATGGGCACTCGAGACACATGGGAAGTCAAGTGTGAACATACCTTTGAAAAGAACAAGAATAACCCGAGATGGGAACTAAACAAACTCAAATTTGAATGGAATATTGAATTCTTGGGAGTGTAACAGGCGAAGTGGAGCTGACATCGGAGTTGGTAGGTCCGCACACTAGAACCTCGGCGACGTACTAGAGCCTCGGCGGCGCTCGGCGACACTTGCCGATGCTTGGCGGCTTACTAGAG